>JAQJVL010001165.1:32500-241666 GCA_035578905.1 Stictocephala bisonia
TTACAAATGTCCTCTTCAAGTTTATATTTTCCGCCTCGATGGAAGCAAGTTGTAGTCTTCTATAATTGAACCCTGCACCGAGACAAAAGATTTTTCAAGCGAGGCAAAGTTTTCCTTATTTGTTTGTTTGCTGTCGGCTACTTCACGTCTCATGGACTTGAGCAACTCCATGATAGTAGAGTCAACGCAGATTCCTGGGCGCACTCATCACAGCGCCACGCAGCCAACAACTTATTGGACATGTGAGCCAGTTTCACCGTGGTTCTGATACGGCAACATGTAACATGAAATTCCAAAGCGCACTCCGTGCATTTAACCACTTCCTTGGAATTTGCAAAATCACAATTACACTTGCCACACACCATTCTAGATACAACTTTGTGACAAAAATAAACAATATCACTATAATAAACACACTAATAAATTTAAGATAGATAAAGTAATAATAATAATAAGATGGTGAAACTGAGAACAAAATATATGAAACAAAAAGGCACTGATTAGCAATATAAATCAAGAATCTTCAGGCGTGTAGCCGGGCGTGCTTGTCAGCTCAAGCAGATGTTGGGACGACCGCTAACAACAATTAATACCAAAAAGGTTCTATAATTGTAAGGTTGGTAATAATTCTATGAATCGATACAATTCAGTACCTATGAATTATTACCAATTCATAAAACGAACAATTAAGATCCTGTCAGGTTTTCTGATACCAATAAATACAAATATTTGAAAACATTTAGTACTAAATTAAATTTAATTTTCTACGTCATTAATCAATTGGGGAAAGTATTAGGGCTAATATTTACTGTGTATGTATGTTATAAATTGTTTATGTAATTATTGGACCTTGCCGACAAGTTTTGTGTAGTTTGGTGGGGCCACACTGTTGTTCATTTTTGTATTTTTTTTAAAATATATAAATAAAAAATAAGTGATACACATTTAATGCAGCGACATATTTATAACTTAGTAAAACTATATGCAATGACAAAAAAATTAAATTTACATACAATATTAATTGTAAATTTATCTTTGATTGTAATAAATATATAATTTATTTATTTATTTGTTACATACATATTGTTTAAAACTAATGTCAGATTGTTCGAGTATCATCCTAATCATTTACTGCAATAAGTTTATATAGTCATTTAAAAAAATATTTGTAAAGTAAACGTTTATTATTGATATATCTTTCAGTATTTTTATTATAGTTAAAATAAAACTACGCATATCCTACACTCTAAATATATCCAAGCGCATTTTTTAGGATACAAATATTATTAGGGGATTTATGAACATAATTATGTTCATTAACAAAATATGTAGTTACGTAAATACGTTAAATAAATGGTACGTAGCTCGGTAAGCCTACATATGAATCACAAAACCCTCGGTGGTGTAATAAAACTATTGACCACTGACCACCGAGTTGTGACTATTTCATCTGAACACTGAGACCCATCCCCCCCCACCAAAGCTGGTAAGCGTGCCAACCGGGGGGATGGCTCAAAACAAGTCGAGCGATGGGATCACGGGTGGCAGTTGGAGGGTCAAAATAACACTCGGCAGCTGAGCAAAACTAATTTATTACCAAGTAAAAATCAATAAAACAAAAACGGCAGAAGGCCACAATATTAATTCGTAATTAAATAAATAACAACAAACACTAAAATTACCAAGATACTACACAATAATAACAAACGCTATAAATACCACAAACTCTACAAATACCCAAAATTTAACAATTAATCAACTGTATGGCCTATCTGCAGTTTAGCCTGAGACACCCCAAAACGTAAGAAAATATTAAGCCCCAAATAAAAGTGAAAATTTAGAAAACTTTTGGATCACAACATTTAAACCGGCAATTTAGCCCCCACATCCCTTGATTCCACCGGGCCAGGGAGTAAGCCGGAATCCCTGGGCAGCTCCGAATTAAATTAACTAAGCAAAAGAACAATAATCCCCTTTTGGTGAGTTTAAAAAAAATTAAACAATTAAAAAGAAAATCTAACACGGTACCGTTCGAGTAAAAATGCACTTCAAGACATCTATTATACAATGAACAAAAAATATAAATAACAATCACTAGGCCTAAACATATAAATAAATAACATAAATTAACCATAGGGACCTAACAACTATAAAATCTAAAAAATATAACAACAAATAAACCTAATTAATTAATAACAAGGAATATAAACTAATTAAAAATAAATAACAATAAATATAAATAAAATAAATATTAACATCAAAAAAATCTTGGGTCTTTTAAAAGCTTTTCCCTCTTTAATAAAAAAATATATAAGTCCCCAATGGCTGTGGTATAAAATCACTGTCCAAGTTTAGCAGTTTAGGCCTAGGCCACATAAAGTTCCACAAACATGTTTTTTTTCTTCTTTCTTTTTTTATATATTTTTTTGTTTTTTTTTTTTTTATAAATCACCCCCAGCTCAGCCGCCGGGAAAAGATGGAAAGAACTGACCTGAGGACTGAAGACTTCTACCCCCAAAGATGTAGGGCGGGTAGCGGGCAACTCCAGGCTCCAACATGGTCCTCAGGCCAGGCTAGCAGTGGAGAATATCGAAGTTCCCCCGGACGGCAGGCTGAGGGCTGAAAGTCCCACTCAAGGACCCTGGAGTTTTAGTTTGTCTAGCCACTCATAACGAGATTCTGCAGGCAGCACAAGACAACTTACCAGACAGGCCAACCGGACAGAAGCTGCTGGAACACGGAACGAAACGGAACTGGGCCAACGGCTACCAAAGTACGCCGGGCAAAAGCGAATCTCAGGCAGCCTGGCAGACAACGGAAAAAAAAACGAAACTGTACCGGTCCAAGACCCGGTACAACACATATAGATTTATTCAATTGTTCCACTTCGAAATGTTTGCGGAATTTGAATGTCTGAAACTTACTTTTGTATGGTCTGGAACATAAAATATCCTTTTGATATGATACTAAAATATGTTTACTAAATAATACATTTAAATTTATTATTAACATAAATTTGTACTGTACGCATCTTCCATAAGTTAACGAACATTATAACTAAACCTGTCATCAAAAGTATAGTAATTATGTGATAATTAATCAAAATATGTACATTTCAGCATTAGCGTAAACATCTCACTTACTTATCTTCTACTAATGAATCTATATCTATAAAAGCCAAATACCACTCACTCACTGATCACTCTACAGCCTAAACGGTAATACCTAGGAAGCTGATATTTTTACACAATATTCCTTGCATACTGAATGCGTGCAATAAGAAAGGATTTTGGGAAATTCCAACTCTAAGGGGGGTTTTGGGGGTGCCAAAAATCACCAAAAGCGTAGTGTAGTCGTTCCATTTTTTTTGCTCTATTGGCTTAACCGTTCATCGAATTTAAAATTTGACATGTAATTTTCAGTCTGAAATTAGATTATCTACAACTTTGGTATCTTGTTTTTTTTTTCATATCTCTCACCGTTCGGCTTAAAAAAGCACAAACTTCCAAAATTTGATCAAAAAGTGGAGAAATCACGCTGTTTTTGGCAAATATTTCTTTAATAATTAATTGCTTTAACTTTTTTAATACATAGTATTATGGTAAAGAATGAAGTTTTCAACAACTTTCAACAGCTTTAGCGCCAGAACAGCCCAAAAACAATATTTAAAAATAAATATGAAAAGCAATATGTCGGCCATGAGTGCTGTTTTTGACTAATTTAATTAATTTTTATAGCCGGTTTTTTCTTATAGTGTTTTAGTTTTAGGAATAAGATAACGTTACCAGGATAAAATAATATATTATTTCTTTACTAATTCTGACCAACTATAATAACTTTATGTCTACAATGATAGGACCTAGGATATTGAACCGTTGCACGTATATCTATCTATATTAAATTTTTATATAACGACTTTTGTAGTCACTTGAGTAGCTACTGATCTAAATTTAACGAAGGTTGTTTAGTTAGCTGTTTTTTACTTATATAAAACTAACAGTTAAAGAGGGTGTGATGCATAAAGTTGATGTCAGACTCGGTCATGAATTTCTGGGTTTAGTCTGAATGTCAATACTGATAACACACCTCCCTCCCTCAGAGAACAGACATTCTTACACACAGTGTGGTTTGTTCAGTCCAGTTGCTGTTCTGTTACAGACCGCTTTCGTGCTTTCCTATACTACTACTCCTGTTGGATTCAGTTAAAAATATTATTTTAAATTTCTTATTAATTCTTTCCTTTCTTTTATTTAATTGACAAGTTAGACTAATATAAATGTATTATAATGGTAAATGGAATAAATAATTCAATCTCTCAATCATCTCTAACAGCTCGTTAAGTATGACAATTACTCAGAACCTATAACATTGGGGTTCTCAACAGAAATGTTGAATTAAAACGTATTAAAAAAGATTAAGGAGGGTGATTATAAATGTGTAGTTTTATTAATTCAAACTTAACAACATTAGTCATGATTAAAATAAAACGAACAATTCACTTACATAAATCCAGTGACTTTCTGACAGGAGCAATTGAATTTTACAATTCTATAAGCATAATCATACTATGACAGTTTAAGTAGAGTGAAAAGAACAAATGAAATTGATTTATGTGATATAAATAAGGAATTATAAGTCAAACCAACACGTACAAATTCAATTTATCCAGGCAGCAATTTTTAATTGAAAATTTTGTTAGAGGACTGATGAAAAAACGTATTAAGTGAAAGTGGAAGAATTGGACATAAAGGATACTTATACTCTAAAAAACATAGATAACCTCACTGATTCATTAACAAATTAAAAAATCATTTGCAATCTCCAATGTAAGTTTTTTTTTATTTAACTTTATTAGCACCTATACAGATAAAATTAAGGAAAAATAAGGTAAAATAGTCATAAGAAATTTATGTATCAGTTTATTAATGTGTCAGAACATAGTTATAGTAATACTTATTTTAAAAAATTTTCTGCTGCTTGTTTTTTAAAAAAATACAAAAAAGTTTTCAGTTTATGTTATTTATTTTAAAATCCTAATAAATGTTTTTATATTGCACTGTTTTCGCTGTAAGTTGCCAGTCTAAGTTTGGTAACTAAAATGGAATGCTTGCTTCAGGGAGTTGCTTGTCATTGTTAAAATATATATTTGATTCAGTTTTCATGTTAAACTATGAAAGCATCTGGGCTCTTTAAATGCTATATAAGTAAAACTCAACTGGTACTTTAGTTGCCAAAAAACAATTACACAATAATAAAAATGTATTACTGATTTTATCTATTTATATTCGTCTCTATATGTTTCTTATTATCTAAATGTACCAAAAAATAGTTGTTACTGACCTAAAGTTTCATATTTTTAAGTCATTTTTGAAAATATTTTAGAAATAGAAGCAGAAAAGTATTTTTTTGGTTCAACGAAAAATATGTAATTTAGGCTAAAACATTTTTTATAAGATAGCTAATATCATTACACCTGATTTATATTTTAAATAAACTTATCACTACGGTGATACTCCCTTTATACCAATGAGAAAGGAACGTAAGTGATACTTGAAAACAAGAACAAAGACTCGAAACGTCCTTGATATTTCTGCTTTCGCCCGCACTTTTGTTTAATCTAACCCACTTTACGGTCGAAAACACTCGGGGGAGCCTGTGTAGGACATCCCTAAGCGGCCCTTTGTCACTGTAAATAATGATTTCCCTCCGCTCAACGATGGGGATGCGTCTTTTCCACTGGATATCGGGTTTGGCCAAGAACTGTTTTATTACGGAATGTCCAGTAATTGAGTTACCAGGATGGGAAGTAACACTCTAAACATTGTATATGTACATCAACTATATAGATTTACTTCAAATAATATTCAGGTTATTCTCAATATTAATAGGTTTTCTAGTGACAATCGGGAAACTCATGAAATTATGATGGCATATATAATTTCAAATCATCTTACGCCAAATCCTGTCACATAACATCGAATCATAATATAACATCAAAACGTACCATCACAAATTATAATTAAACTAAATATTTCACTATATGTTAGTAATATACTAATGATTAAAACCTCCAAAAGAATTCAGTTCACACAAAACATAGTAATATTTAATAATATATATTGGTCTTTATATTCAATAGATAACTACGTTTTAGCAGAAACAGTAACTGTAAAAATTAGTTTTTATGACAATAAAATTCTTAAGTCGCTCAGTTAACTTTGTATAGACCTGGCTACATAAAGCAAATTCAAATTACTACCTATTTAAATGCAAGGAAGTTTTTGTATGAATATACTCTACCTTATATAGGCCAACTAATAATAATAACATAAGTAAACATGACAAAATATCATTATATTACCATATTAGAAATTATATTTTACTATGGTGTAATTGTCCAAAATAATGAATCTGTCACTTGTAAAAATTCACAAATGATATTTTTGTGATATATAAAAAAAAAAATAATATTGATGGGTTCTCTTCAACATACAATTTACAATCCAATAATCACTGACCCGTACATTCTGGATAACAACATTCGTCAGTTTTATAACTCTATCTTTATAAAAATATCTACAAATTATTAATAAGAAGGAAGGATATACTACTTAAAAAGTATGTATTTTAATGTTATACATTACATACATGAAGTTAGGTTACATGTACCCTAAATTATAATGCTAACTATAATTTAGGGTACATGTATTAAAGTTTATCCTATAATATAAGTCTATATTATAGGATAAATATAGGCGGTGACCCCATTGTATACATTAATGCCTCTGTATGTGTATGGGTGGGTGGGTGGGTCAACACCACCGTACGTGTATGGGTGGGTGGGTGGGTTAATGCCACCGTACGTGTATGGGTGCGTGGGTGGGTTAATGACACCGTACGTGTATAGGTGCATGGGTGGGTTAATGCCACAGTATGTGTATGGGTGGGCGGGTCGGTTAATGCCTCCGTATTTGTATGGGTGGGTGGGTGGGTTTATTATAGGACTGTATAATGAATTGTATAAACGTGTCTTGTAATATTTTATGCTTATAGTGTCCTTGTCCCTGTATTTAACAAAGTCAAAATATATAATTAGATAACATATAACAACCAAACTTTACGATTGAGAAATTACAAAGCAACAGAAATACGGGCACGTGCAGAGGTGAGTATTACTGCATGGACATTAGTTGATATTATTTATAAACATATAAATTGATATTGATGATAATTTAGTGGTTGATGTTTTTAGTGTTGGTTAAAGTTTACTTTTGGGTTTCATTTGTTCGAATTATATTATAACTTTATTTCCTGGATTTAAAAATGATCACAGCTAAGCATGTTTAATTATCAATAAAAACGATTTTTTTATTTGAATAGTAAAATAGTTTCTCGTAGTTACTAGTAAGTTTATATCTGGTTTTATTGTTTTATTTCCATAAATATCTGAGAATATATATTCAAACAAATGTATTTTAAATCTTTTTATAGTTGGTACGGATATTTTTATGAACTTTTAAAATTAAATGTTTATAGAAATAACCTTTTATGATAATTTATAACATTATAGAAGAGACTTTATGTTTTAAGGAGTTGTGTCTAAAAATAGCTCAGCTCGTTGGGGACGTTTATCAAGCCTTGGATCAATAAATGAAAATCGACCCTCTTTAGATATCGGCCTGAGGTCTCGGGATATTGTTATGTCTGTAACTCACCTAAGGATCTCAAACTTTTGCTACTAGGGGATATGAGGTAGTGGACTTGAATTTTGGACCTGTTGAAAAAGAAATAATGAATTAAAACCCTCAACTTGATGCCCCTATTCATTATGTTTTGTATAGAATTTTTTTTAAGTCAGTGGTGGTCCTTTATTTGGTATTTCCACAGTATGAAAGTGTATTAGGATTTTAATGTAAATAAATTTTATTTGACTCCTTACTCAAAAACATCGGTTATTTTCCAATTATTTTGGTTTTTTGTGTTTGTTAATGGAATGGTGAGTTTTAAAGGTACATTTTACGGAAACCAAGGCTATTACGTTATATTCGGATTGAGTAAATGAATATCTAAGTATAATAACACACTTAGCGTTTTTAGTTTTGTAGTATTGTTATTTTATAGTTTTTTTAACTAATCCTAAATATCCTAAAAAAGATGGTAATACCTTTAAAAATCATCCAAACTATCTGAGAAATATGACTATCCTACACATTTTTAATAACGAAAATCAGGCAAAAATATAAAAAAAACTAGCATAATTTATGTACAGTGTTCCTTTTGTAATTTGTTGCTATTTCAAATAAATAAATATAGTTACAAATAACAAATTTCTGTTGGAGTAAATAAGTAATACACATTGGGTATAGTCAAATAAACCAGTGACTTTATTAACATATCTACCATAACATCAAGCGTAATATAGGATAAGGCACAAAATGTTATTTTTTTTAAAGGCAGATAAAATATTTACTTGACCTTTTGTACCAGTACCATTAGCCTTTGTTTGGGATGCAACAAAAGTCCATTGTAACGTGTAAGGGGCTTCAACATTCAACAAATTATTAATGCCAGTATCGTTTTGTGCCCCCTCCCCTTATCATACCTGTGAAAATATAAGACACGTATGTTACAGTTCGTGTATGATCCTTCACCATACAAATACTCTGATACAGTTTGTGTGAAAACCATCACCATACAAAGCCTTTGTTACATTTTGTGTATGAGCCAACTCCATAAAAACTGTGGTTACAATTAATTGTTGTATGAGCATTCGCAATATAAATCCACTGTTACAGTTTGATCATGAGCTATTACCATACAGTCACTGCTACTGTTTTTGTATGAGTCAACACCACACCAATCCACTGTTACAGTTTGTTTATGAGGCGACAGCGTACAAAGCCACTGTTATAGGTTTACATGAGCCATAACCTTTTAAATCCACTGTTACAGTTTATGGATGATCCAGCACTATACAAAGCCTATGTCACAGTTTTTATATGAGCCAGCATCATAAAAATCTTATGTTACGGTTTGTGTGTGGACCATCATCATAGAAAGCATTTGTTAATATTTTTTTTATATTATTCAAACAATAGAAATTTTTAAGCTTAAAAATACGACATTTTATTGAATGAGTGATAATGACATCAATTCATAATGCTTTTCATTCTGCAGCCTAAGCCTGTTTCAAATAAGACTAAGCATACGTACTTAGTGAAGTATTACTAGTATAACAAATGATTTTATTTGCTTTAGGCTACTAATGATAGTAATTTATAATACTAATTAATAATTGCTCGCTTTAAATGCTATATGGTAGTTCTCCACGCAACTGGTACGATTCCCGGCTTTATCATGAAGTTTTTTATATCCATACCACTTAGTTTATCCAAACAATATGTCTACAAAACAAAAATGGACTCTTTTAAGCAGGCGGGTACCTCTGATTTCATTTGGCATGTCCCCATACATGAAGTGGTAATGGCCCATCCACCCACCTATATATAAACAGTGGTAATAGCTACCTACCCACCCATATATGAACAGTGGTATTGGCCCACCCAACCACTCATACATGAACAGTGGTAATGGCCCACCCACCTATCTATATATGAACAGTGGGAATGGCTACCCACCCACCCATACATGAACAGTGGTAATGGCCCATCCACCCACCTATATATAAACAGTGGTAATAGCTACCTACCCACCCATACATGAACAGTGGTATTGGCCCACCCACCCACCCATACATGAACAGTGGTAATGGCCCACCCACCCATCTATATATGAACAGTGGTAATGGCCCACCCAACCATCTATATATGAACAGTGGGAATGGCTACCCACCCACCCATACATGAACAGTGGTATTGGCCTACCTACCCACCCATACATGAACAGTGGTATTGGCCACTATGGCCAAACTGATACTCGTATACTATACGTATGTATGTATAGTATACGAGTATCAGTTTGTGTATATTATGCATATTGTACTTATATTTTGTTTATTGAAAAACATAGTAAAAAAATTAATAATTTAGATACAGGTACTATTTATTTGATTTCTAAACTCTACTTATATCCGACACATGGTTAATGGTCTACGAACAGCGCATGCATGACAGTTTTTCTCCCCCACCACAAACTGTAATACAATTATTTTCATACAGTCATTGATAGAAGCATACATCTATCATTACAATAATGATCCCACTTGACACAGTGTTTATATTTGATCTTCTATTGTGTTGTTTAATTATTTGAGTCGGATTAACGTATTCTTAATGTTTAATTAAGTGATATATCAAATGTTAATTTCTACAATATAATTCAATTTATTCTAACCCTAATTAAAACATTTTATCATCATTGATTTAATACATATTGTACGTGGCTGTACTTATAGCCAACCACCGCTTGGAGGGGAACCGTGGAAGTAAATATTCTCTCTCCTCTCCGTGCAATTTACTTTGGGTCCATGGCTATGTGATTTTATTAAATGACAAACAGTATTTTTGACAACATGTTTTTTATACATATGACCTAACAAATATATTTAAAAAATTGTTTTTAAGTGACAAATAAAAGCAAGCAACGTTAATTTTATGTTTTCAACGAATATTTTCCTCTATTATTTGATTAATTATTGTTCCTTTATAGTTATATTATTTATTGTTAAAATTAATAAGTTCAATAGATGTACATTTTGTCAGTTTTATCTACATTTGCAACGCTAAACATTTTATTTTAGAGATAATAAGTACATTAGTTCATCGAAACGACAAAAGTTAAGTCATTTTTTATATAATTTGTTACCCTTTAAAACATATTTTACACTATATTCACCATTTCAAGCCCGTGGCCTAAATCGGATTCCGATATAATGGCATCAAGCAGCGTCATGTGTGGCTGTTTCTTGGGTGGGTAACCATTGAACGATTCCGCTTTGCAAGCAGTTTGCCAGATCTGTAATTAGTGGTTTGACCATCTATGTTTAATATTTCAGTCCTAAATTTAAATGAATATAATGTTTTTTATTCTTTTAATTATTTGTTTTAAAAATATTGTTTTTAAGCTACTAAAATACTAACGTTTAACGTTAGTATGTAGTGCCGATAGAAACATATACGAGCTAAAAAAGCTTGTACAATTACCTGAATATTTGAATACTGACATGGAATTATATTTTCAAAGTATATGACAATAAGAATAATTTATCAATCAATAGCTAAGAAGGATACAGAAATATACTATATGCAAATTTTGTTATGATTTTCTAAGTATGTGTTTTAAGAGTATGCTCTGTTCACCGTTAATAAAGTATTTACAACTATCTTATGAAAATTTCCATTAAATTCATTTATTTCATACAAAGTCTAATTTAATTTGTTTGACATAGCAAACACTTATATTTTTGTATTTTGTTATGTTATAAAAACAAACTATACAGCAATAATACTTTCTGGTATAACACACAGTAGTTGAAGCGTGTGTAAGCTTATTCTATACTAACAACAAATTATGACCAAGGCCTTTAATACCATTAGGCCATAAAACTCGTATATAAATGGACCAATATGGTTTTAACACTGTGGTACTCTAACAACAACTAATGTACTTTATAACGTGCATGTAAACTAGACACCACAAATATTTATACTGTGGTCTATAAAACGAGGTATTACTTTATTAATTTTGAAAATACACCTGTTTTTAATATGAGGAAATGGGTAAATATTTCTACATTTTGAACTGAATGCTATAATTTTATTTAATCTCTAACATTTGATTTAAATATACTAATAATTCGATCATATATTTGCGTTCTCATTAAGGGTTATTTGAAAATGACTTAGAATTATTGTTAGTGGGAAATATGTTTAGTAGATCTCAGGTTCAGAGACAAGAAGGATCACAATTATTACTCAAGCAAACTATTCAATCTGCTGATTTATACCTGTCGTTTGTTTTTATTTGAAACTAGGCCATTAATTTTATGATTTGTTTACAGAAATAGTTTTTTATGACAAATACTGCATTTGCCCTTATAATATTAAATTAATTTGGTTATATTGATTATATATTTGATAATATTTCTATTGAAAATGTCTTGTGTACGAGTATTGTCATATTAAGATTAACAACATTAATATAAGCTAGTAAACATATCGAAGGATGTAACCTGCTTTAACCTTTAGTTTTATAGCGCTAAATTTGTACTTTTAACACCCTTACATTAGTAATACTTTATCTAATGTAAAGTTGACATTGTGTATATATTTAGAATTTTGACGAAAATGGTTTATAAACTATACTTAACTGTTAAAGCAATATTTTTTCTTTTTTAAGTCTACTATCTCCTACTAATTTGGGCTATTTGAACGTCTCCATTTTATATCACGGGCAACTTATTTCTTTTCATTCATTCCAAATATTATGTTTACTAGTAGTTAAAAAGATTTCTTTATCAATATAAGTCTAAATGATTTATGATTAGTGTTAGATGAGACCTGCTTAATTCGTTCTTTTATTTATTTAACACGCTTTAACTATATATATATATATTTTTAAACAAAAAATAAAAAGAAACAAAGCATAGTCGGAGTTTACTAAATAGTATTGTTATCAAAGCCACCACATTTCAGTTAGAGGTTCAGTTTTAGCACCATGCCAGAACTGTCACATAATAGCCCTTTAGGTCGTGTGTGGTTAGGAATTAACCTAGTTCTCAAGTTAGGAGTGGGTAGGTTACTTGGCATGTCTCACATCTGACACATACAGATATACAACTTTCGGTTAATTGTCTTAGTGTGTATCACTATACTTTGTTGTTGATACTCATGTGAAAGTTATAATTTGAAATATCAATGATTCCAACATTTCACATCTAAGTATATTTAAATTAAATAATTTATTTACTATAGTAGAATACAGTAATATTTATGTTGTGATTAAAGTTTATGGTGGCGTGGATTCGATCTTTTTAAAATATTTCGTTGTTTAGAATATTACTTGTTATAAACACAAATATTCTACGAGTACAAAATGTACAAAACACTATAGGGATAGATTTATGGAAAACACATTTACCTTCCTTGGACCATAGAGGTTCACAAAGTACTGATATTGGTGTTTAAATTCATTTGGTATCACCTTATGTCTACTTAGTTGCTGGAAAAAAAAAACACTGTAAACATTCTTTTTAAATCAAAAGCAGCGTTTTCATTCATAAGTTTGTTATGACTCTTGTATTTACTATTAACTACTTTGCCACATTGCCCAAGATGCCTGTTTACCCAGGGAGATGGGTGGGTTCTTCCGTTTAAGCAGGCGATATTTACTCAGGGACACGGGTGGGTTCTTCCGTTTGAGCTGGCGATATTTAACAAGGGAGATGGGTGGGTTCTTCCGTTTGAGCTGACGATGTTTACCGAGGGAGATGGGTGGGTTCTTCCATTTGGGCTGGCGATATTTACCCAGGGAGATGGGTGGGTTCTTCCGTTTGAGCTGGCGATATTTATCAAGAGAGATTAGTGAGTGACACACAATTTATAATACTACCACAAACTAGCGACACACATCGTGACACACTATGCATAATACTTCCACAAACTAGCGACACACATCGTGACACACATTGTATAATATTACCACAAACTAGCGAAACACATCGTGACACACGATTTATAATAATACCAAAAACTATCGACACACATCGTGATACACAATGTATAATACTACCAAAAACTAGCGACCCACATCGTGACACACAATGTATAATACTACCACAAACTAGCGACACACATCGTGACACACATTGTATAATATTACCACAAACTAGCGAAACACATCGTGACACACATTGTATAATACTACTACAAAATAGCGACCCACATCGTGACACACGATGTATAATACTACCAGAAACTAGCGACACACATTGTAAAATACTACCACAAACTAGCGAAACAAATCGTGACACACATCGTGACACACATTGTATAATACTACCACAAACTAGTGACCCACATCGTGACACACAATGTATAATACTACCACAAACTAGCGACACACATCGTGACACACGATGTATAATACTATCAAAAACTAGCGACCTACATCTTGAAACACGATGTATAATACTACCACATATTAGCGAACCAGATCGTGACACACAATGTATAATACTACCACAAACTAGCGACACACATCGTGACACACGATGAATAATACTACCAGAAACTAGCAACACAAATCGTGACACACGATGTATAATACTACCAGAAACTAGCAACCTACATCGTGACACACAATGTATAATACTACCACAAACTAGCGACACACATCGTGACACACGATGTATAATACTACCAGAAACCAGTGACCTACATCGTGACACACAATGTATAATACTACCACAAACTAGCGACACACATCGTGACACACGATGTATAATACTACCAGAAACCAGTGACCTACATCGTGACACACAATGTATAATACTACCACAAACTACCCGAATTATTTTTAAGTCTTACACAATAGTTTTTTACCGTGGGACAGTCATAATTGTACTTTCATATAAACTTATCCACTCTCACATATTTGATTAATAAATAATGTAATTAATATGATATTTAGGTATTATAAGGTCTTGTATGAACCGTAGCTACATAATTAAACATGAAAGTAAATAAAGATTATATAATAAACTGGTTTCTTGGATTTATTGTAAAATAGTTATATTTTAATACCACACAAAAACACTAAATTTACTTTCTCCAGTTAGGGACATTTTTTTTCACAAGTATTATTTTTAGAAGGTAGTAATATCTTTTAAGCCTACTAAAGTTGTTAATAATATTACCATACCCTAATTAGTTTAATTACATTTTAATTGATTTAAATCGTTGTATTCTTGATGTAGTAGGGACTCTTCCAAACCATAATACCGTCAAACATTCGGCGCTCTTTAGATAAATTAAATAAACAGTGAGTTAAGTTAAGACTAAGTATTATATTTTAACTCAAATTTGTTGAGTTGAGGTATTTTTTCATAACTAAATAACGTCATAGGTGATACCCATTAAGAATTGTGTTGCTGCAGTTTTATGGATAGTTAAAGTTTAATTTTATGAAGCAGATTATTGACCGAATATGTAAATATACTTAGATTGAACTATTTTAGCCCTATTAAACTATGCAATAAAGATTTCTACTATAAAGTACACATATAACGTTAGGTATTACTTATATTTAGCCAAATTATAATCCAAAGAATTATTGATATACTCTCTCTCCCATAAGTTTTCCAAAAAAATTTGTATTATGTAAATTATTTTGTTCAACTAAATGAGGAATAATATATGAGAGTGGCAGGGTTATAAGCAAATAAGAAGACCGGCCTTTCCATAAACAATTTTTTTTAGATTAAAATAGTGGTGATTTATTAAGAAAACCATTTGATAGGTAGATTTACTACCTAAAATACATTAAATTGCAATATGTAGATTTAAATACAATTTCATAACTATATTCCCCTATTACACATCATGTAGTCATCACTTACTAAGTAAAATAAGTTTTATTGACCAGACATTTGAGCTTCTTATCAGAAATTATAAATCATTTAAATTCTTTTCTTTTTTAATTAAAATGCTCCATACAGCGTTGAAAACTTGGACACTTTTAGTATCAAATATGTTGACTTTTTCCTGGTTTATACTGTATAGAATACCACTCAAACTTGCTGATAAGAAATTCTCTGTCAAGACATGTACAAGTATAATTACGTATAAAAATATAAATATACTTCATCTTATTATATTAATATCACTAATATTAGGGCAGTGCGTTTGATAAGAAACACAATATTTAAATTAAGGCAATTCGTATCAGTGCACAACATTCCGTGGAAAAATGGAACAATCAACAAAGGGAGTGAAACCTGTTTCTGCCTCTGTGGTCTGGGAAATCTATCCTATTATGTGATCTGACTTTCGATATACTGATTTACTTGGTGAAAGGTGCCAATTTATCGATCAATGAGATTTCTTCTCGTTACGGTTTCAACCAATTATTGTTCAGTCTAAATCTCTCCTGTTTGGTTGTTATAAACCTTCTGTTATACTAATAATTTTAATTCCTTTTATGCCTTTTCTGAGCTTGTTAAAAATATTTCATCAATATAATTAATAATACTTAAAGGAATAATAAAATAACATTAGTAAGGAGCTTTACATCGCAACAACAAACATATAATTCTGAGAATATTAATACAATAACTTTTTCTGTCAGTTTATTCTTTAACCTTTTTGTTAATTTTATAAAATATAAAACTCCTTTTCTTAGCAACATAACAAACCACAAAATAAATTATCGAGAAGATTTTTAATGATATGCGCGTTATTATTTTGATACTTTTTTAATTAATAATATAAAATATTAATAAAATAATTCGTAAAAAATACGTTTACATTAGGTTTATTATCAAATATTCTGATAAATAAAATCAGTATACCTACTTTATGATGATAGTAAATCATTAAAAAGAGATTAATGCTATGTTTAGTAGTAGTAAATTAATTATCTACTAATTTGGACAGGGTAAACCAAGTAAGTCATTAAAATCATGTAACATAGTACCGTTGAGTGCGATGAACAATAGTAAATTTTGTTATCTTCTCATAGATATAATATGTTTGTGTTTATATAAAATTGTATGTTTTTATATATTTCAAGGCCATAAGTTAACGAACACTATCGTTCATTGACTATTTATTACATTTACATAAGTTTTGACAATAAGGTTAACAATCTGAGAATATTAATACAACGCTTTTATTTCTTTTTTTATATTATTTAATCTTGTTAGTATTTGACGAACTTTAAAATTAATTTTTTAGAAACATGACAAACCATACTAAAAATTATTGATGGAATCTGTAAGCAATAAAAACTTTGTTAACATAACCAATTTAAATAAAATTTTAGAGTATATTAAGAAACTACTCAGTAAAAAATATCTATAATACTATGTTTATTATAAAATAAATGTCAATATAACTACTTTATTGTAATAATAAGTCGTTGGAAGAGATAACTCCAATTGTTCTAGTAGTAATTTAAAGGTAGCATAAAAGCTAAATAATTATAAATTAATTTAGACAAGGTAAACGTAGACACATTTATAAATCACGTGAGTAAAAATAGTTAAGTGCGATGAGCAAACGTTAAACTTAAATTCAATATATTTTTCAGAGATATATTATGGCTGTATTGCTATCTATATAACTATGCATTTTGATACAGTGCAGTGTCATGTAAGCGTTTCGGGTGTACATTATTGCAAACCTTATCTTAGGCTTAATTTTATTTGATTCAGTTACTACTTCTTGCAGTAGATTAAATATACCTGTATTAAACCCGTTAGTTAATAAATTAACTAAAATTAATACACAGGTGTTTGAAATTGGTCCAGGATCTTAGTTTTAATACGATGTGTGATCATGTTAAAACCACGACAAGCAGCATTAAGTTTTAGATCTTACACTTAAGCGGACGTTCTTTATAACTACAGTAGACATGTCCCCCTAACAACCATATAAAGGGACTAGCAATATTAAAAAATCAGTAGAAGATTTTTCCATGCTGTGATACGGCTGGGTGAAACGTTTAGTGAAATAGTAAATATTGTAAACAGCACATTGACACAGTTGTAACCGATAAAATATATACTGTAGTTGTATAAACATATATTTTTGATTTAGAATTGCTTTTTTAATGAAATCTTTCTGTGACTTTGTTAAGTATAAATTGTTATAAAGCAGGTCTGTATTTGAGTACTTTAGGCTTTATGTTGGTTTAACAAGACATGTTCCATTTCAAATGCAGTTGAAGACTAACGGGATGTTTAAATAATGAAATGTTGCAACGCCTATTTTTTTAGCATCATATTAGTTTAGTTAAAAAAAAAAATAATAATATTAAAAAAAAACTGTCAAATATAGTCAAAGAAGGTTTGTGGTTATAGGTAGCTATTTATAACATGACAGCCAAAAGTATATTAAAATAATTGGAATTAGTAGGTATTTGGTAAAACCATAAATTGAATCAATTAGGAGACGTAACAATCACTTAAGAGATGTCATAGTTAGATAACTTAAAAGGAACTTGATAATATAAGACCTTTATATATTGTTCAAGGATATGAATTATTGTTAAGATACATTGTTTTACATTTTGCAGCATAACTGGACTGTTTTTCATCCGTTTAAATATTATAATAAGATTTACTAAAAATATTATTCTTGCATTTTGTTTGTTAAATTAGTCAGATTTTAGATATTTTGGTTAGAAAAAATAAACGTCCGCCATTTTGAAACGGGTAGGGCCTAAATATTAATTTTTTATATTTTTCTTAAAAATATATCTACTATAGGTTAGTACAATTATAACGTTTTTACAATTGTACTTTCAGTGGATCTAAAGTTATTAATTTTTATGTAAAAATCACATAAATACAGATGTACGGAAAACTAAACGTTTTAGGACATACCTTCATTTGATGTTTTTTACTCATTTTTATGTGTACAATAACATCCTAAATTATTGAAACAGTTTTACTGAACACCCTGTACATCATAAATATTTTTTTTCAAACTTATAGTTTAAGAGATATAATATTTTAAGAAAGGTAATAAGGATTGGTTATAAAAAATAATTTCAAAATAATTATTCCAAATTTATAGAATACAAACAACACTTGGTAAATGCTATACATAAAATACTAGAAACGTGTAATTGTTGACAACGGCACAGTTAATATAAACAGGCTCTCAATAGAACTGTTTTGTCATAACTTACTTTAATAATACATTTTATTTAGGAAGTAAATAATAGATTATTAATAAGCGTATAAATCACCTGAAGTAATGTACTTTCATGGTTATTGTAATTATTTACTTACACTAAATTTGCAGTTTCTGTTCATATCGTAAATTACTCAGCTATATGACAACTTTCATCCAGTTGGCCTTGGGAATGGATAGCTCAAACGTTAACTTTACGGACCGTAATTTAATATAATTATTATTTATTTAGTTAGCCAAAACAAGTATTATTCTAGCAATAAAACCATCCTGCTATGAAATATTTAATTACCAAGAAAGTAATATTATGCAATATTGAAAATATAACTGTCATTGAATACATTATTAAATTGGAAATTACACATACAAGTATCTAAAATAGTATTGTTTCAGTTCCATCATTGCAATGTATTTTGTTCAACTCACACTTCTGACGCATTATAATAGAGTTGAGGTTTTCCACCGAAATGTCACACATCTTAAGATATTCGTTATATAAAACTATTATTCTACAAAATACTCACAACGTTTCTGATATTTATGTGGTCTCGTATATACAAAGCAAACCATTATCCAGTATTTAAAAGAGGTCAGCTAATATAGTAAAAACTCTTACATTACAGCATTTACTTTAGAAACAAGATAACTGGCCACTCAAATTTGTCCCATGAAGCCGATTTCTTGTTCGGTGAAATTTTTTAGTGTTCGGTTTTCACAGGTAATTACAAATGTCTACCTCTATCTCTGTCTTTCTCCAGCACGCGCAGAAGTATCTAATAGGTGAGCTAATATTACGCAAAACGGTTCTCCGAGTGCTTATTTGCATGCACCATTAGATAGCAGCAAAGTCGTATGTCTACATAAATTGCATTGTCTTAAAGGTAAGTTTTTTTTCATTTCGTTAGGAACTAGGTCGCCATATTGCACCGTTTCTGTAAACACTAATTTTCCCAAAAAAGAAAAAAGATTGCTTCGAAGATATCATATTGATATGACTATGGATATAAACTATATTTTATTAATTTCAGGATATATAGGTCCTTTTATTGTTATTTCTATTACTGTCTATAAGAGAATTCGTAGGTACTAGTAAGCTAGTCTCAAGTTTTAGTCTCAGTAAAAGGTAACTTTAGTAATTTAGCCATTACTAAAGTTACTACATTTTCTTGGAATTATTAAGGGGTACATTTTACAATACTATAATATAGAGTGCTGGTATTTTTTAATCAATCTAACGTTTATTTTTTATAAACTAATATGATAAATTCTTAAAAATGTAGTTTTATAAATAGGGATTACATTACATCTTAGTATCAAAATGGTTAGTAAATCAGTAAAGTAAATCATATATCCTGTTATATTTATTTTTATATAATTCATATCAAGACATAATTTGTCCTTAATAGGCCTATGTTTTATAGGACTTTTTAGGAACCGGTTTACGGTGGAGCTTTCACAATTAAAGTGTTTTTTAACGATAGATAAATACTATACATATAACAACAACAAATTTAAATTGGAACTTTTCGTTGACAAGAACGGAAAAAAAATACAAACAGGCAGTTAATAATACAATATAGCACTCGAGATATTGCCACCAATGCGTCAACTATTAGTATTGGTTGTGTCGAATGTCCTATTTATATTGGACTTTCATTGCATCCTGAACAATATGTAATATTGTTATTAAAATAAGCTAGTAGTTAATATTAGACCTCTCATATAATATTTGGTACACCTAAATGTATTTCGACAAATACTAATATAACTTCAAGGAAATAAATATGTAACTCACTTTATGACTACTGGTCGACGTTGAAAATGTAATGTTCTTTAAAGTACATTTTACGATAATTGCGCAAAGTGAAAATAACCTTTAGATAGTTATGAATAAATTTAAAATAAAGTATTTTTACATAGTTCATAAACACAAATACTCGTTTTTTAAAGTAGGCCCCAACCATGAAATGAACAACAATTCCAAAACAATTTCCAAAACAATTAATTATGTTGTATATTTCATTTAAGTTAGTATTATATTACTAACTATAATTATAATTACTAATTTAAATGTTTTCTAAATTGTTACAAGTATTAATTTGTGAAAATGTTTAATTTATTTCTTATAATTAAATTATAAATATTCAATAATCAAGTAAGCAGTTTCCATTTTAAAAGTTAGCATTCTCTATTAGATTTTAATGAGGCACAAAGCTCACTTCAATGAATAGTCAACATGAGATCTCCTCTCATGAGTCAGTGTGTCTCTAGTGTCCAAATGGAACAATCACACTCTTCCGTTAAGACGAACGTCTGTGTTAATCACCGATCTGCATTCTCTTATTAGTCTCCAATGCAATCATAATTTATAATATTCGTATAAACTGTATACTAATATTATACATTATCGTGGCCATGCCATTATGCGTTCTTACTTCGCATTTTAATTAAAAAGCTTTAAAGAAATACCGTGTCGGTCTTCGACAGTATAAACCGTCCAAACTTCGGAGCCGATGCAGTCCCAAGAGCCCCTGCTATCCACATATTCATCAGTTTAAAAAAAAATTGTGTAGACAAGGAATACAAGTTTCCGTGAATTATATATTATTTTGATAGTTCTGAAAATATCTGTAATCAACCTCATGAAATGTTTAGGAATTTGTAACCTTTACGATGGTACAGAAATTCAATACGATTTTAATTCTAATGTTAGAATCCACATCTCTGATATAAACAAAATCACAGTTTGAAAAAAAATTACTTCAAAATAAAAATAGTGAACTGTAATTTGTTTTTTTTCCTTTTTTTGCGTTGAAGGATTTCACGACGTGTTGTATTCACCCTGTAGAGAACAGAATACCCCCTAAACCCCCATCGGCCCCCGGGGATCTAGACTTGACCCTCTTAGATGACTTCATACCAGGCCTCGGGGCCTTTGGGGCTAAATTTATTCACGGTCAGTCAGACATTCCTCTTCTCGTTTTTGGCGTATGACCACGCGAACGAAAGCAAAAACTCTTCCAAGCGTCCTCGCAGCGTTGCGTAAAATTCTAATACTTACTAATAAAGTGGAGTCTGCGTGGTAAATTAGAAAGCGGGGTTTTGCCTCCATAAAGAATGACTACTCTCAACAAAATAAAGGGTTAAGTGTTGTTTCCAGAAACAACATTTTTTCTCACGTTAGTTTTATTTATTGATTTGTATGAGATGTCTTAAAATAATTTGAATACTGATTGTATACCCCGTTTTTGGCTATATGTAAAGTTAGAAAATATTGTATATATACTTATTATACATAAATGTTTTCATCATCATTAATTGTAAAGATAAAATAAAGATACTACGAATTTATTGATGAATAATATTTAATTGAATACATTGAAAAGAACAATTACTGCGGAAACTCGTTAAAGCAAGAACTGTGATTTAAAATTAGAATTAGACTTCCGATGCTTCAGGAATAGTCACATAAACTATAGGCAATGCCAAAGCTTTGAAAATAGCAATCGAACAGATTATTATAAAGGTCGGGAAAGTATGAATTTACCGAATTAATATATTTTATGCACCTCCGAAAATCTTATGCATCCTGGTAAAGATCGTAAAATAAATGTTTGTATATTTATAATATTGTTTTAAAAACACGATATACTGCGATAAAGTCTCCAAAATAACAATAATGGTAATTTAATAAATGTTTTCTTAAAACGAACAATCCTATTTCCACTAAACTCATAACAATAACTTAAATAACTCGCAGTGAAATAAAAACAAAATGAACATTTATTAAATATTAAGTATATTTGGAACTTAAAATGGCATAATAATATTATTTTCTTTTACTTTATACTATTTGTACATTAGTATATTACTTTACACTGTAGCGTTAATACCACTAACGTAAATATCTTAAAAATTCTGAGAATACTTGTTAAAGGCAATGAAGTTATTGTTGCTTATGTGAGGCCGAAAGGTTGTTTATTGCTAGTTATTCTGCAGCGCTAATGAACATGGTCGACATTGAGAAAACTTACAAGAAAATAGTTAAATATTATATATAATTTTTTTGAGTTTTGTTGATCCTATATGATCATACAAAAACGAATATTTTACTATACATAAAGAGAGAATAATATCTAAATAGAGGCTAAAGTATATAACTGTACGTAATGCCATAACAATACTGCAATTGATATGTTCTGTAGATATTCACAGGTCAAAATAATATAGTTCCACTACTCTTTCCACCCTGAGGAAACATAATTCCCTTATTTGCTTATCATGTCGTTTTAAGTTATTCTACGAGATTTCTACTTGACTCCGAACATCGGAAACATGGTTTACCTAAATCGATCAAAATATTTAACATACCTTTTGTAGTTGTACTTATAATAATTTGTGATGTGTGATTTATATATTTACAATGGTATAGTAAGCTATTTAATCTTCAATTATTATAATATTGTATCGCTATATTTATAAAGCGATATCCTTTTACAGTACATAAAAAACTACCCTAACTTGTTAGTTGAACAACCATAAAATAAAACTGTTTATGTAGGACCACTATTCTCACAATGTATCCATTATAATTTGATATTCTGTGACATATAACTGTATTATGTAAATATATACAAGTGCATGTAAAGATATTGGTATATCACTAAAATAGTAATCAGGTCCTTCCATTAGTGTAATGGAGTTGGATACCTCGTCGTTGTGTACACAATGATTGACAGTCAAGACTAATCTGAAATCCGTCATTCGTATGGAATTGCGGAGGGTTTATTGGATGTCAATCATATTGAGGGATTACTAAAACTGTAAATAAATTATTGAGTAAAACTAGGTAATATAAAGTTCCAGTTGGAAACGCTATCCAATTTCCACAAAATTACGTCAATCATTGTTCCTAGTTTTACTGAACAATATTGTACTACAAATATAACGTTTTATCAGTCAATTCAATTCTTGTCGATGATTGTGGTGGTTAATTTTAAAAGAAAAAAAATTAATAATAATACCGCTGACTTGCTTATCACAGTTTATAAAAACTGAAAATCTTTGGACCAAAATACTTAGCATGAATCTTCTTTATAGGCTGTCTACGCTTGCTTAGAAATGGTATTCAAATATTTTGTCCGAAATAAATAAAATGAATCATATAATAAATATTACAACATGAATATTAAATATTCTTCAACAATGTAAGTGTGTAATTCGAAGAAAAAAATTTATATAAACAAGTTGACTCGGGTAGAGTGAGGGATAAGGTTGGCATGCAAAATTAGTAGGAATGGCCCTTAGTATTTTATGTAGTCAAAATAATATTGTTTCAGTTTTTAATGCAGCTAAATTCGTTTTTTATTTTATTAAGGATATATATATAGTTGCTTAAGGACTATTAGGTTAATTTTTATATCTTAAGCAAACGTGGCCTCACAACACTTAAGGATTATGTTTTAAATAGGAGGATTAACAGTTATATGTAGATTTTTAGGAAAACTGTCTCTTAAAATCTACACCAAATTTTTCATTCTTATTTATGTGATACAAATTTTTTCCATTGTGAAAAAGTGTAATTTTTAGAATTATTGTTTGTATCATTAAAAGTGTTGAAAATTGTTCTGACTATATACCACAAATGAACTTAACCCCTCTATACTAATACTAACCCCTCACAGTGACTAAAAAAAACTGTTTGCACAAGATAAAAATAAATAATAATCACTAAAATACAGGGTCTATAAAAAAAATAAATATTTACATGGAGATAAATGAAAAAAATAACCAAAAATTTTTCTTTCCGATTACTCACAGAACAGGATAGTAGGTGAGAAATAAAATAATTCCATATTACTACAATGTCAAACTATACTCATGATCTTCAGGTAAATGTGTATCTTTAATTTTAGAAATACTTATAAGTTACAAAATAATTTACATTCACCAACAGGGCTATAATTAAAGAGTGTATTAATCATATAATGTACATGTTAAATTAAGAGTGCTAAAACATACTGCAGTATATAATTGTATAATTTATTGAAACAGCAGGAAACCGTAACATATATTTGTATTCATTTAAATACAAGAAGAAGTATTGTAATGTGAACATATTGTAATTAATTCACCATATTGATTATTGTATTTTGCATTCGATAAATAAATACCTACTTACTGGAAACAAATGCCTTTTTAGTTGTTAAGCACAAACAGCTGCGTTGTAAACTAACTTTTTCGAAGTCGTATAGAACACATTAAAACTTTGCTTGTATTTATTTAAATTATAATAGTTCATTTTAAAGTTAACTAAATTTATATTTTAAGTAGAATACTGTTTACAAATTAATTATTTATAATTAATACAAATAATTTGGTCGGTACGTTTTTGATATTTATGTTTATGACTCTCGCTTCTATCTAATCTCATACACTTAGGGTCAACAGCACTCAAGGGAATCTGTGTAGGATATCCTTAATGTGGCACTGTATTACAGCAAAATAATGACCCTCTTAGCAAATAGTGGTGTGCTTTTTTTAAGGTTTGTTGTCTCTCAAGAAATTATTTGGAAGGCTACGATTGTCACAACAAGCTTTACAAGTGTAGCAGCTGGACAATTGTCATAAAAATCGTAAATGCAGTTACGTAAAAACATTTTTTTAATATTGTTATGAAAATTTTACACACATAATTAATTATTTTAAAAACTTAGGGTTTTTTTATTAAATAGTTAGTTAGAAAAAAATAATTTAACCTGCGAATATGACTGAAAGGGAAGAATGAGTTCAGGGTATTTACTAATATAATATGAAGACACTAATTGTTTTCAGTAGTGTCAGTAGTGTTTGAGCCGTTGAAAAATGGTAGGAGTTGTTACTATGGAAGTGATTAAAACAGGAACTAGGAAGTTGTGTTAATTATTAATGGCTATTAATACAGGGTGTCAAGCCTAAGACTGACCATTACAGTCATGGAGATGAGTACAGACAACAGATTACTTATTATTTCTTAACAATACTTATTTTAAATTTTTATATACTCATATTTTTATTTATTTATGTTTAGTTTTTTTTTTTTTTAATAATAATGTTGATTGTAAATTGCTACGAGTTGATGATTTATTCGTAGTTCAATCATCTTCCTTCTCTAACTTTTCAGAGCAGATATAAACATATCCATAATCCAAAACTTCTGTAGGCCTAACACTTAATAGACATAGAGGTATTCAATTGAATTGCTCTACAACCAAGCTAATTGAGTTTTTTTAAATGTATTTTCCTCGTGAATTTTTAGGTATATCAATAATTTATATCTGATGCATATCTTATTTTAGATATTCATATTTTGATATATCAAAATTATTTATATTTTTTTCTCAATTATATCTTCCAAAAACTAAACATAAACAAACGACCAGAAAAAGAATATTATTGTAATATCAAGAAAAAATATTAATAGTAAGAAAATTACTGGTAAAATAAACACAATAAAAATTAAAACTTATTATATAAATTGCATTCATAACCATCCTATATTTTATTGTTGATTTTTGAGCTTCCCTTTTTTGTCTATATTAGGCCTATTATTCTTAGGAATGTAGATAATATAATTAGTATATTTATTAATTAGCTTTAAGCTAGAGGGATAAATAAGTCAACTGTATGAGATAAAGATATTGTAAATGCAAATACACGAATAAATGAAAAAGTAATTTTATTTTCTATTTTTGTAGGTGTTTATGTAAATTATTTAAATTTGTATGGGTTTCAAAAATATTTAATCGTAGGTGTAAGCATGGTACTTTTACATATAAATGATCTTAAATTCATGGCCTAGTTTGAACAATTTCATATAGTTAAGCTAGCTAATAAATGTAACTGGACTTTCTCTTAGTAATACTTTGAGACTTACAATTATCTATTTTATACATCAGTCAATATTATATAGTTATTATCAACCACATGGACTGGGATCCACCCACCCGCGGGAATGGTACACACGTTTAAACTACAGGCGTGTCGTGGTTTGTTTCTAAAACGATTGATATGCAATAATGTCAGGCCTGTATTCATCGGAGATAGAAAACTATAAATATTACAAACAAACAAAAATCATAATCCAATTAATTTACTAAAAACCCTGTATGTGGGTCTATCAACCACATATAGGTTATGTATACTGCATGTGAATTATATTAGATGAAGTTTTTTAAAATACGAAACATGGTTATGTATTCAATTTTACTTTAAATCAACCAATATATATTCCCATTAAGTTCACAGTTAGAAATTAGGCAAGTTTTGCACGTTTTGTCTTTATGTAACGTAGCTAAGACATGTTATGTGTGTTGATTGTAAGTTTAGTATTATGTTTAAATGAGATATTTTGATAAACTCATTTTAATCATTTACTAATCCTTAACAATTTATTTATTTAATTTGGTAATCATTGTCAGGCCCACGGTATATGCTATGAATATCAAAAGAAAATATAATGAGTAAATGGAAGTAGAATTTTGCAAGTCGAAAAAGTTTTATAGTTTATTTTAATAATAATCATTACTAGCATTAACATATGATCAAAAGTTATAATTTTAAATATTTATTAATACAACTGTTGTGGACGAAGCGATTGGAGTAAAATCACTGTGAATACATTAAAAAAGCAGTTTTGATACATTTACCAATAGTTATGAAAACTATGCTGAATAATTATATTGCATATGATATCATACATATTTTAATATTGAACGATAAAAGCAGCCACTGAACATTAATAGAATATATGACTGTGAAAGATCTGAAAAGCTACTAGAAATAAAAACAGTGTCGATTTTTTAAATATTCAAATCATAATATCACCGTTTAAAAAGTTAAAAACTCTTCTATAGCCCAATTAATAGTAAAACCAATTCATATTCCGATAGCCCAGGGTTAAACTAGCATACATTCTTCAGCGTAGGAACATTCGTCATAAATGTACAATGTAATATTATTATATAACATTTTCAAACATGGATCTTGTTTCTTTCTTCACTATAAAAGGCAAGAATGGAAATAACAAAAAAGGAATTATTTAAATTTTGTACAATCTTTCAACAGTATTATAAAGATATCAGTATATTTCACTCCATTCATTATTTACTACATAAAAATAATTCCATATGACATTAAACTTAGGTTACATAGATTAATTACTAATGCAATACCTTACTGAATTATTGTTCAAATCAAAACTGCTCAGCTACGTAAACACCCTATATGGGTAGATCTAGAGTGTTACCACTCCAAAGACACATCCCTAGTTCTAAGAACTTGCACTGTCCAGACAAACAGTTTCTGGTGCTGTTGAAACACTTGCTGTATAAACAAATAACCGTGACAGTACGGGTTTTATGCGTGCAAGGACGGGTTCCGACACCAGTCACCCATCCTAGGAACAGTCACGCTTGAAGTCGATTGACACCGTTCTCTGTTGATAACGTTGGACACCTACGTCCAAGGCCACAGGGAAACTTTACTTATAAATATTCTTGTTTCACCTTTTCATCAACTAAAATAGTCGCGTATTATCATTGTAGTATAATAATCTGATTTGCAGGAGCCATGATTTATTTTTAAACATTCCATTCGGCAATATATACAAGTATATAGTTTTAATTTTAACAATACGGAGCCCTACATTCAACCAAATCGAACAGCCCAATTATGCTACTTGTGAAGCATGTTTTACAACAGTATATTTAGTTTATTTGAAATTATTTGAACATAATTACTTTAAACTTGAAGTCATATTTCACCTAATACATGTAAATCTATATATAATAAATATATATATATACCTAAATCAAACAAATTTAAGTCAATTAAACCACGTGTTTTAATGTTTCATTATTTACTCATCCTTATATATAAGAACCTATTTTAAATTAAATTTAAATTTTTTGATTTTGCAGTAATTTAAAAAATAAATATTGCTACAAACGTATTTGTTTGATTTCCAGTATTGAAGGTTAACATATTTACAAAATGTTACCTAAATAGTTCACGTAGTTATATCAGTTACATTAATTAATAACAACAGATGGAGTGGGCTTGTGGCTACTTGGCTAAGACTTCGGATTGTGGTGTCCAAGTTCCAAGGTTTGAGTCCAAACTGAGCAAACAGCCTGTAATTCACTCATTGAATAAAATTCACGCACAGGCCCATAGGCCCTTATGAAATCAAGGGTAGTGGGTACAGTTTTAACAAGAAAATAAAATGGCACTCACTATAAATACTCTTGAAAATGTCAAATGTGTACATCGAAAACGTAATTATTTATATAATTCCCATATCAACCAATTCTTACATATACATCCTCTAAGTACATACCACATATTGTCAATTCATAAACCAACCAGCCACTTACTTGGGCATAGAGACCAATGTTCCACAGTAACTAGTGTTAAGAAAAAGTTAAATATAAGTTAAATAAATCAAGCATATTTTTTTAGTCTATTAATAATAAAAATATATTCACACTATTCAATAACTAAAAATATAATCATACCGGGTGAAATATTGTATTTCCGTTTAAAAACCAACATAACCTTTATAAACATTTTCTTTATTTATATAAATCGTTTTATAACGATACAAGTTTATTACAGCATATTAAATTTAGTATTATTTATTGTTAGTATATATTTAATTACGGAATGCTAGAACACCATTATAATATGTTCCTTAAGCCTATGTACATTTTGTTGTATTATAAACCTTAATAGAAATTTAATATTTAAAAACATTAAGATGAAAGTTAAACAGTGTTATACTTTATTATTTATTTTATTACTGATAAATTATTTAAGTAATTGTAGAAAAATAAAATAAAAAAAGAAAACAAACACATTTTACTAAATTCTTATTGTTAAATAAATTTCATACAGTAAAAATAACATCACTACAGTGGGAAAACACATTAATTTTTATATAATGTTTCATAGTAACAAAAGCTATGACGGCCATTGAAACCCTACGTTGAAAGACTACGGTGACATTTATTTACGATAGTATAAAATAGGCTTGTGGAGCATGATATATATAGGCCATCGACGTGATAAAATCTACAAAATAGGTTTGTTGGGCAGAACAGGTGACCCACGGGGAGATGGTGAATGGATGTTGGTGGGGGAGGGGTTAGGAGGACAAAAACCTTAGCACCTGGAGCTAGAGCGGATATGGACAGCGAGTTTTTGTGGACGTTGTCGGCACGGTGGGTGGCTACGGTCTAGGACGGTTCCTTTGTGTTCTCCGCCAGGAGCGCTGACTGCTGTGCCACTAATGCGTTTACCATCGCCCTTTGTCCACGTCTCAAACGAGGCCCACTTTGTCAGCGATCAAGTCAACAAAGAGCCCTACTCTGTCATTTGGCAGTGGCAGACCCTATTTGACCCTTCATCTATATTGACCCTGCTTTTAGGGATCGATGATATGTAATTACTGTTAAGGGTGTTGCAATAGTAACAGTTGTTTAGGTTAAACTAGTACTTGGGAGGAATTTTTAGGTTATCAATAGTGTATATTATTTTCATTGAATTGAATATATTGACAACTAATTAATTGATAATAAACTCAATTATAACTACAAAATACTGCAAATATTTTTAACTGCAAGTATCACTGTAAGTGTGGATTTGGTCAACACCACTGTGCCTGTCTGGGAGGGTGGGTTGGTCAGTATCACTGTAATTGTCTGAACGTGTGGGTTTGGTGAACAACACTGTACATGTCTTGAAGGGTGGGTTGGTCAGTATTACTGTAATTGTCTGAACGTGTGGGTTTGGTGAACGTACGTGTCTTGAAGGTTGGGTGGGTCAACACCACTGTGCTTGTCAGGGAGAGTGTATAGGTGAGCACCACTGTAATGTTTGGGAGGGTGAGTGGGTCAGTATAACTGTAGGTGTGGGATTGGTCAACTCCACTGTGCGTGTCTGGGAGGGTGTGATAGTGAGCACCACTGTACTTGTCTGGGAGGGTGGGTAGGTCAACACCACTGTACAAGCTTGGGAGGGTGTGTGGGTCAGTATAACTGTAATTGTCTGGAAGGGTATGTGGGTTTTCACTACTGTACGTGCCTGGGAGGGTGAGTGGGTTAAAATAATAGGCATTTATAGTATTTTTAAATTATGAAAGCCTTTAATAATACCGATTGCACTTTGCGTTCTGTGTGTATTAAAATATAAAAAGGCAAATATATGCCATAATGTCTAGTAAGTTCTCACGACTTTATTACTTTCAGTAGTTTGTTTCTTTATTTAGGGGCAATGACCAACATTTTAAAAATAGTTTTATACCCTTTGTCACTGCTTATGGTTATGTAGAGTAATATTTGTCGTGACTCCCTCATTCCACAATAATACATAAGATATTTCACGTCATGTATTGATATTATTCTATACAAATTACGTAAAACCCTATACTTTTATATCAACATCATTTTAATATATCGTTTAATTTAATTAAGTTGAAAAGTACTTTAAACTAATAGGAAAATGAGAGGTAGACAAAATATTTACAGCTACTCAATATGCATTTTTAATAACGTGCATCTTGGTATACCCTTTTATTTATTATTTCCTCCTTCTGTACTATTCCTATACCAGTGCAAGCTCTAATATGATATGAATATTTTAGATACAAGTGCTGTAAAAGGGTTTTGAATTTTCTAATTGGAATTTACCCAAAAATATTGGTACTGGAACTGGCAATCTCGGAACCATTTAGCAGCTCTGTATAAATCACTGTCTCATTATATAATAAATTAAATTGTATGTAGATTAAGATGTTTTCAAAGAACATAGTAAAAATCACAGTCTTAATGAAAGTCAAAGATAATAATGCATAATAAATATTGCCATGAAAATCAATGACATGAGTATTTACTTGTGTTATTGATTGATTGGGAAGATTAAAATGATACTTCAGGCGACTTTCTCCACTCACATGATACACTAAATATTACTTAAACTTATTAGCTAAATAATTTTGGTAACACCCTAATCGTATATTAAGTCATTTCCTTACCTAGTAAATGTTGGCTTTACATTAAATCTAACCCTCCTAGAAACATTCAGCCTTGAAGAGCCTCGCTGTACCCGATATCGTCTCAGGAGGTGTCCGGATAATTAATGTTGATTTGTCCAGTCTACTGGGACTGTGGCTACCCCCTTATTGAGGTGATACCCCCCTTGGGTTGGTAGCAGCATTAATGTAAACACAAGCATGGTTAACATGTACTGTACAAAACATTATCTTAAATATATAATTAAGCAACTGCATTCTTAATATAACATATCACATTATTAATTAATTACCTCTTGCATCTTAAAATACCTGATCTATATTCTCTACTTATTACGAGTAGAGTATATAGAAAGGTATATGAAAAGGTATTTAACACATCTCCGATAGACATTTTTCAGCTTTCTTAGTGAACAATAAAAACAAAATCTTATTTTCGATAGTCGGATATGTATATAGTCTGTATTGGATATAATGTTCAATAGTATATATTTTATAGACAATATTTCATAAGATATTTTACAGTCGAGAATAAAATGGTTGGCTATTTAATTCAATTCTCATTGCTCATATCTCAATATCTTCTTCCCATATCTTCAATATCACTTTACATTTGTAGATATACTTATGTATAATTTATTACTATACGGAATTATTGTTGTTGAAGTATTGTAAAAACTAGTGCATAAAGTACTGTATTTCTATTTAAATTTAACTTTTCGAAAATGTATTTTTCAAATAGTATAAACCGTTTTATTTTAATTCACTTAAAACGTATAATTTTTTAATTAAGCTGATTTTTAAAAGTAGGTTTATATTTAAAGAGGGGTACACTATACTCATAATGTATAGTCTGCTTCACTTAAGTCGGTACATATTATTTATAGAATGTTGACTCCTATCGAAAAAGGTATCGACGGAATAAAGGTTCCAGGAAGGTCTCAAGGAGGAGATATTGGCTGAAACTTGTCGTAGTGGATTTAGAGTACGTTTCGAAAACCTTTTGTTATGTTGCTTTTGGTCTTACTATTCAATTACCTGGCATATTATCATGTTATCATCTAGTATAGCGATACTTGGTTATGTTAACTGTACATTATGTTAACTGTACATTATGTTAACTGTACATTATGTTAACTGTACATTATGTTAACTGTACATTATGTTAACTGTACATTATGTTAACTGTACATTATGTTAACTGTACATTATGTTAACTGTATATTATGTTAACTGTACATTATGTTAACTGTACATTATGTTAACTGTACATTATGTTAACTGTACATTATGTTAACTGTACATTATGTTAACTGTACATTATGTTATCTGTACATTATGTTAACTGTACATTATGTTAACTGTACATTATGTTAACTGTACATTATGTTAACTGTACATTATGTTAAATGTACATTATGTTAACTGTACATTATGTTAACTGTACATTATGTTAACTGTATATTGTGTCAAACAAATAATATACTTCTGTGTTGCATTTAGGTTGAGAATGTTTTGTACAATTAACTTGTAATTAAATGATACGTTGTAAAACTTAAGGTATTGTTTTAAATAATTCATAAACCTCAATAGTCATAATAACGTATAAAAATATTCTTCAGTCTCATATGTATACAAAAACACCTTACCCATAGTAATTTCGCTTTACGAAACAATTCCACAATGACATTTTTAGGTAAGAATGATACACAAAGATCATATCACGATTTTTAAAACAGTGTTTTTATAACTGACATATATAAAACTACTGTATAGAAAAATCCAAATAATATCCCAACGGGGCTCTAAATAATAGCATCATTAACTCTTTGGCTAATTACATTTACACACAACAACTAAATTACAAAACACGATAAAGCTACAAATAAAAATTACTAGGCAGCATTTATCACTCTAATTCGCAGTTATAAATGTCCCATTACAACCACTTATATTCCTTCAATATCTGCTGCTGTAACAGTAACTGTTATAGGTTTATTATTTTAGAAACACAAATAATCACCCCACTCTAGACTGTAGAATGAAGACTGAAGACTGTAGTCTGAATTTGAATTGAGACTATCTATTCAGCTGAAGGGTGTTTTTTATTTGGCCTGTGATTTGTTTGGGTCTTGACCTTCATTACATAACCTTATAGCTCACCCAAGAAGCATTTTTAACCACCATTTCATTATAACTTTAAATAATCTATGGGCTTCTGTATTGGCCGTGCATGCAATCAGACGTTCCAGCTGTACTCTATCTCACGTAAGAGGGATGGGTCTCCCAGTGTTTGTGATTATATGCAACAGTATTTCTTATCACTGGAGATGTTTTTTTCATGTGTCATAGAATATTTCTTATCATTGAGACGTATTAGTCGGACGGTACTTAGATATAGGTTAGTAGAACAAGTCACATTTTCATGTGATTAAATTTAAAGTTAAAAAAACTTAAACTTTAATCACATAAAATTGCGATTTGTTCTACTTACCTACATTTAAGGACCATCCGACTAATACGTATCGATGGTAAGAACAAATCCATTACGGATTAAAAACATCTCCAGTGATATGATTCATTACACCGTAAAATTCAGATTTTAACATTCTTATAATTCCTTCTTAAATAAATCTGGTTTAGGAAGGTAATCATCATTCAACCAAATCGATCACCATATTAGATGTATATTTTATACTTTTTTTTTTATAAATTTTTGTTGTGTACGTTCATTTTTGATGTAGTTCTACCATCACGTAATATGCTGATTAAGAAAGGATTCTTATATATTTGTATTACGTGTAATAAGTGTGACTATGTATTTTGAACCATCGGAGCTATTAGTTAATTTAATCTCAGAAAAATAGACGACTACTTTAAACATTAAAAAAATGTTTTAGTAATAAAATAACAAGAATCAAAATACCCATTACATAGCTATAATAGGTTACCTAAAGATTTCTCCCAGTGGCCTAAATATGGACACACCATAATACCACATACTTTAAGAAGTTATATTTATTAGGGAAGTTTCGCAGTTGCTGATCCCAAGCTAACTTAATTAAGAATGTGTCTAGTCCCTTTACGAGCATATTAAAAGACCATATCTTCCTAAATATGTAGATGTGAGAAAATAATTACTAAAAAAAAAAAAAAAAAAAAAAAAAAAAACAATTTTGTCGATTAGAAAGATCCTGTAATCACTTGTGATTCTTACAGGAATGTTCATCACAGTAAATAATACATGCCAAAATCAGTAGTAACTGTATTTTAAACAAATCGCTGCAACTTTCATCTGATTTATCTTTAGAAGGTAAAGTTAGCCAAATTTAACTCAATAATAAACTTTACTTAGCAATGATTATTAATACAAATTAAAGTAAACAGATTTTAATTAGTAAGTAGGATTTTCTTGGCATAAACTAAAATATATAATATATACTGCATGTGTGTACACACACACCACACTTTATTTACCGAACACTGTAAAAAATATTGAGTGTATTTAGAAAATGCCTCATGAGATGTTGTTTACATTATACAAATTTTAGTTAATAAAGCATCAGCAATTATTCTAAATATCCATAATTTACAAAAATATGGTTATTTTGTTTGTGATCTGAGTTTGAAAATGTATCACTAGTTCAGTTTGAGCTGATAAATGGATCCAATAACACATCAAAACAAAACAAATCAGTGTTAGCTTTGCCATCAATACATTTATTATATTCGAGGCAAGATTCATTACGTACATTTAAATTGTTTGATACATGTCGTTTAATTGAAACACAAACATACATTTATGTAAAGGTCTGGCACATAAATGCATATACATATAAATGATATTTAAAGTAAATTATCTAGAGGGGGTCAAACATAGATATTGAATGGAATAGCTATTAAGTTTCTAAGCAAATTATTTTGGATTGATGCTTTATAAGAAATATTCTGGATAAAATTAAACTACAAACCAACACTGTTTTTATATCTTCCATAATAGCTTAGCATAAAGCTGTTTTGTACAAAAGACCAGACCTAATTCAATGTTATATACGTTTACTATTTACGACTTGAGACGTACGGGTGTAAATGGTTTCGTTATATGCCAGCAATAAGTACGTTTTATAAAGATTACATGTTATTTGCGTTTATATACGTATGAAGTTATAAATATTAAGACATATCATAAAACATGTTAGGATAAAATGAAAATGCATTTCTTTTTAAATCAATAGAAATTTGTAGTAATCAAAATATTATTTGGTATATAGAAGTGAAATTTTTGTACTGAACCAATTATTTGATTACTATAATTAAGTAAAATAATCCAAATATTGAAATTGATCATATATCCAAATTAAAACAAATAGCATGTACATATAGCAAATTAAAGACACTATTTAGTTTTTAAATATATTATTTAAGTATAAATAAATACATAACAAACTGTTATAAGCTTTTATCAAATACGAAAATAATTTAATATCTGTCAATTCTAACTAATAGGCTATATTTCTTCATTAGCTCCATCTAAAAGCAAGCTAATTTTTTATTGTTAGGGATTTCATTAGCTAATCACGTATGATTTACCTATATAATGTATTAAAGTATTTAATAATAGTGTGGTTACCAATTTGATCAGTTAAAAATGTGATCATTGCTTCAACTCTTTAACAATTGTCTATCAGATAAATTTCACTTATTATATATTTTCAAAGCCTAAGTGGTGATTTGTTCTGGAGATTTGGATTGTTTTTAAAAGTATGAATGTATTGAGCGATATGAATACAATATTACTGAAATTTTGATTTTTATATGTATTAACTAAGCTAAAAACTAAAATAAGCAATGTGACATGTTTTCGTTAAACATAGCATAACCCCTAAGATATACGTCGATATTCCAACAATAGTCCAATATATCGTCACTCTCCGTTCTTATCAAACCTACCCCTGCTGTAGGGTAGAGAGACAGATGGCTGCAGTTCTGGTTAAGTGTTCACTCTAATGGACCCTTGGTCAATAAATAATAGCCCTGGTGGGGAGAGATGGATTCTGGGGTGGTGTGTGTGGGAGCTGCACTAAGTAAAGTAACGTGATACCGGGAAAAATATGTAGTGTTCAGTAGTGGTGTGTTGTTATACCACACCAACAAGTAAATAACGATTCATATCACATGTATAGCGTAACAGACTTCAAAACTGGTATGAAACTGTTAGTTAGATTTTAAATTTAATCTTTAATTTTAATACAAATTAGTGTTAATGATCATGCATAAAAAATTTCCTATCGTAGTAAAATATATTAAAATTTTAAAATTTGGAATAAATTATGTTACATGTGTATTATCTCAACTACGTATTAAATAAAATATGCAATATATTATTAAAATGAAAATTAGAAATTACGGTTTCACAATGGATGAAAAAAATATAAATTTTACGTATTAAAAGTCTATTAATCTGCAATGTCTTATTAAACAAGGTTTTATCTATTTAATGAAACGTATTCATGTACAAGAATTGAAAATTAATATTAACCAACTAAATCTTAAAAATAAGTAGTCCTTACGTTTGTAAGAGTTGATAAGATAAATTTACTAATAATCTATTTCTTAATCTAGATAAAATACGCTATCGTCCCACAGATGCCCTAACTGATGGCTATTTACAGTCATCAGCAATACAAAGACTGCACAACTTATCACAACAATTTTCATTAATTTGGTTTTTATCCCTAATTAGAAAAATACTCATCAATTTCTTTAATCATTCTGCCCCATTATAAACTGTATAACAATTAGTTGTATTGTACCTTGGTAGAAACTAATAAAATGTCTTTCACACGTTCCATAGGCTTAATAATCAATCTATTTAAAACTAAGTTTAAATTTTCAAAAGTGATGTCATAACAAAATAATATAAAAATACGTGTACCAGGGAAATGTATTTAACCACACGACATGAACTACAGCTGTACAGTACATAGTAGAATGGTGGCCGAGAGTAGTCTGATCAATGTAAACAATTGTAGTCTTGAACAACAGCTGTACAGTAATTAGTTGAATGCAATGGTGGCCGAGAGTAGTCTGATCAATGTAAACAATAAGAATAAGAATAAGAATATATTTATTTTCTCGAAATATATACATAAAATACATATAATTACATTCAAACATAAAAAGGTTTCTTCTTAATTCTCTGTTAAAAAAATAAAACTTATACTACTAGAACAAAACCTTTCATAAATTACATATTTCAAGAAAATACTAGGACCTCCTAAGGCAATGGCTGTTTTAGAGGTTCCTTCTTTTCAAATAAATCTTAATATGCGCATGAGCAAATAATATTAATTTAAAATAAAAAATCCCAATTCTTCAAAATATAAACACTAATATAAAAACATAAATAGCTTAAACCTTAACTCTAAATTTAATGTTATCCTAACCCTAACAGTATAGCTATATAATACAATAATAGGAAACAAAATAAAAACGAAACAATTTATGACTAACCAAATATCAGGCTTGGTTAGACCGGGCGTTAAAAAGTTGTAAACAATTGTAGTCTTGAACAACAGCTGTACAGTAATTAGTAGAATGCAATGGTGGCCAGAGTAGTCTGATCAATGTACACAACTGTAGTCTTTAACAACAACTGTACATTAATTAGTTGAATGCAATGGTGCCCGAGAGTAGTCTGATCAATGTACACAATTGTAGTCTTGAACAACAACTGTAGAGTAATTAGTAGAATGCAATGGTGCCCGAGAGTAGTCTGATCAATGTTCACTACTGTAGTCTTGAACAACAGCTGTACAGTACTTAGTAGAATGGTAGCCGAGAGTAGTCTGATCAATGTAAACGATTGTAGTCTTGAACAACAGCTGTACAGTAATTAGTTGAATGCAATGGTGGCCGAGAGTAGTCTGATCAATGTAAAAAATTGTAGTCTTGAACAACAGCTGTACAGTAATTAGTAGAATGCAATGGTGGCCGAGAGTAGTTTGATCAATGTACACAAATGTAGTCTTGAACAACAGCTGTACAGTACTTAGTAGAATGGTGGCCGAGAGTAGTCTGATCAATGTAAACGATTGTAGTCTTGAACAACAGCTGTACAGTAATTAGTTGAATGCAATGGTGGCCGAGAGTAGTCTGATCAATGTAAACGATTGTAGTCTTGAACAACAGTTGTACAGTAATTAGTAGAATGCAATGGTAGCCGAGAGTAGTCTGATCAATGTAAACAATTGTAGTCTTGAACAACAGCTGTAGAGTAATTAGTAGAATGCAATGGTGGCCGAGATTAGTCTGATCAATGTAAACAATTGTAGTCTTTAACAACAGCTGTACAGTAGTTAGTAGAATGCAATGGTGGCCGAGAGTAGTCTGATCAATGTAAACAATTGTAGTCTTGAACAACAACAGTAGAGTAAATAGTAGAATGCAATGGTGGCCGAGAGTAGTCTGATCAATGTTCACTACTGTAGTCTTGAACAACAGCTGTACAGTACTTAGTAGAATGGTGGTCGAGAGTAGTCTGATCAATGTAAACGATTGTAGTCTTGAACAACAGCTGTACAGTAATTAGTTGAATGCAATGGTGGCCGAGAGTAGTCTGATCAATGTAAACGATTGTAGTCTTGAACAACAGTTGTACAGTAATTAGTAGAATGCAATGGTGGCCGAGAGTAGTCTGATCAATGTAAACAATTGTAGTCTTGAACAACAACTGTAGAGTAATTAGTAGAATGCAATGGTGGCCGAGATTAGTCTGATCAATGTAAACAATTGTAGTCTTTAACAACAGCTGTACAGTAGTTAGTAGAATGCAATGGTGGCCGAGAGTAGTCTGATCAATGTAAACAATTGTAGTCTTGAACAACAACAGTAGAGTAAATAGTAGAATGCAATGGTGGCCGAGAGTAGTCTGATCAATGTTCACTACTGTAGTCTTGAACAACAGCTGTACAGTAATTAGTAGAATGCAATGGTGGCCGAGAGTAGTCTGATCAATGTAAACGATTGTAGTCTTGAACAACAGCTGTACAGTAATTAGTTGAATGCAATGGTGGCCGAGAGTAGTCTGATCAATGTAAACAATTGTAGTCTTGAACAACAGCTGTACAGTAATTAGTAGAATGCAATGGTGGCCGAGAGTAGTCTGATCAATGTAAACAATTGTAGTCTTGAACAACAGCTGTACTGTAATTAGTAGAATGCAATGGTGGCCGAGAGTAGTCTGATCAATGTAAACAATTGTAGTCTTGAACAACAGCTGTATCAAAAGCTGTTTGGGGATATCGTAAATGATGTTTTACCGGGGAAAACTGATCGCTCATTCTCCAATTTTTCTCTTAGAGCATTGGATGATAAAGGTAAACTTGTACATAATCCCATTCTCGTCTCTAATATGTTTAACACATTCTTCTCGGAGGTGGGAATCAATTCTGGATCTTTGAACGATAATGTTGAACATTCATCATCTTCTTCCATTTAACAGAGATCCACTACTCATTCGTTATTTCTTTTCCCAACAGACGCAAATGAAGTAATTCAAATTATAAAATCACTTAGAATGAGTCGTTCTGCTGGCATTGACGAAGTATCGTCACAATTATTAAAGGAAATTGCAGATCTTCTTGCTGCTCCATTGGCTCACTTGGCAAACGCGTCATTTGAAGGAGGCGTTTTTCCATCTTGCCTCAAGACCGCAATTGTTAAACCTCTTTACAAGAAAGGTGACTCCAATGAACCAAAAAACTATCGTCCAATTTCTATTCTTTCAACCTTTTCAAAGGTATTAGAAAAGTTATTCTCCAAAAGACTTACAACTTTTTTAGAATCTAAGGATCTTCTTTTTAATAAACAATTTGGCTTTAGGAAAAATCTTAGTACACTTAATGCCATGTTTAGCTTTATTTCTGACATTATACATGCCCTAGACAATAGACAGCTCACAATGGGTCTTTTCTTTGATCTTACCAAGGCCTTTGATGTGGTTGATCATAGAATCCTTTTAGAAAAAGTAGACTCCTTTGGTATAAGAGGAAAAGCATTACAATGGATCAAGTCCTACTTATTAGGACGAAAGCAGTTTGTGCAAATTCCTTTCATTGATGCCCTAGGTTGCCTCCAGAAACAAGTATCAAACGAGGTGTCTGTTCATACAGGCGTACCTCAAGGGTCCGTCCTTGGGCCAATCTTATTTCTTATGTATATTGATGATCTACATCTTAGCATAAGAAATTCCAAGCTCTGTCTTTACGCAGATGATACATCGATTTCCATATCTAACAATAATGAAGACCAGCTTCAGATTGACACTTTTATTCAAAGCAGTTCTCTACTTCAGTGGATATCTGAGAATCATCTTTTTGTGAACATGGACAAAACTATCCTCATTGAGTTTAAATTAACTAATTCTAAATCACATTTTTACAATTACTCCAATATTCTTATTGGTGATACAGAGATTTAATCTAGTGATTATACTATATTTTTGGGCCTGGTGATTGATTCAAATCTGACATTTAAAAAACATATAGACAGAGTTTGCAGCAAATTACATAGTGGAATTTTCTTACTTCGGAGACTTTTAATGTTTTCAAATAGAGACATCTTGGTTTCAGCGTACTACGGATGTGTCTACCCACACTTAGTCTATGGACTCCTAATATGGGGCGCTGAGTGCTCAAGGGTGAAGTGCATTTTTGCATTGCAAAAAAAGGCTCTGAGAGTTATACTTGGATTGCCCCGAAATAAATCTTGTAGAGGACTTTTCCGACGTAACAAATTACTTACTTTCCCTTCACTATATATCTTGGAAACCCTTATGTTTACGAAGAAAAATATTCACCTTTTCCATCTAAAATCACATGATCTTAGAAATTTACATAACTTAGATATTCCCCGTCACAATAGTACTTTTAATAAAAAACACTCCACTTACAACTGTGTTAAGTTGTATAATAAGTTACCTAGGTTCTTGAAGGCTGAAGCTTGTGTGCATGTTTTTAGAAAGATATTGAAATTTGTTTTATTAGAAAAAGAATACTATTCAGTTTCTGACTATTTACAAGATACAATAATAGTTAGTAAGCATAAGTTACATAGTTATAATTTATGAATTGTAAATATTTATATTAATGAAATGTTGTGCAATAGGTTAAGGAAGACGTTTGTCCATGACAATCTTGTTTTTATGACAATAAACTTTATTTGATTTGATTTGATTTGATTTGTACAATAATTAGTAGAATGCAATGGTGGCCGAGAGTAGTCTGATCAATGTAAACAATTGTAGTCCTGAACAACAACTGTAGAGTAATTAGTAGAATGCAATGGTGGCTGAGAGTAGTCTGATCAATGTTCACTACTGTAGTCTTGAACAACAACTGTACAGTAATTAGTAGAAAGCAATGGTGGCCGGTCTGATCAATGTTCACAATTGTAGTCTTGAACAACAACTGTACAGTAATTAGTAAAAAGCAATGGTGGCCGAGAGTAGTCTGATTATGTACACAACTGTAGTCTTGGACAACAACGTTACAGTAATTAGTAGAATGCAATGGTGGCCGAGAGTAGTCTGATCAATGTAAACAATTGTAGTCTTGAACAACAACTGTACAGTAATTAGTAGAATGCAATGGTGGCCGAGAGTAGTCTGATCAATGTACCCAACTGTAGTCTTGAATAACAACTGTACAGTAATTAGTAGAATGCAATGGTGGCTGAGAGTAGTCTGATCAATGTAAACAACTGTAGTTTTTAACAGCAGCTGTACAGTAATTAGTAGAATGCAATGGTGGCCTAGAGTAGTCTGATCAATGTAAACAATTGTAGTCTTGAATAACAACTGTACTGTAATTAGTAGAATGCAATGGTGGCTGAGAGTAGTCTGATCAATGTAAACAATTGTAGTCTTGAACAGCAGCTGTACAGTAATTAGTAGAATGTAATGGTGGCCAAGAGTAGTCTGATTAATGTAAACAATTGTAGTCTTGAACAAAAACTGTACAGTAATTAGTAGAATGCAATGGTGGCTGAGAGTAGTCTGATCAATGTACACAAATGTAGTCTTGAACAACAGCTGTACAGTACTTAGTAGAATGCAATGGTGGCCGAGAGTAGTCTGATCAATGTACACAACTGTAGTCTTGAACAACAGCTGTACAGTAATTAGTAGAATGCAATGGTGTCCGAGAGTAGTCTGATCAATGTAAACAATTGTAGTCTTGAACAGCAGCTGTACAGTAATTAGTAGAATGCAATGGTGGCCGAGAGTAGTCTGATCAATGTACACAACTGTAGTCATGAATAACAACTGTACAGTAATTAGTAGAATGCAATGGTGGCCGAGAGTAGTCTGATCAATGTACACAACTATAGTCTTTAACAGCAGCTGTACAGTAATTAGTAGAATGCAATGGTGGCCTAGAGTAGTCTGATCAATGTAAACAATTGTAGTCTTGAATAACAACTGTACTGTAATTAGTAGAATGCAATGGTGGCTGAGAGTAGTCTGATCAATGTAAACAATTGTAGTCTTGAACAGCAGCTGTACAGTAATTAGTAGAATGTAATGGTGGCCAAGAGTAGTCTGATTAATGTAAACAATTGTAGTCTTGAACAAAAACTGTACAGTAATTAGTAGAATGCAATGGTGGCTGAGAGTAGTCTGATCAATGTACACAAATGTAGTCTTGAACAACAGCTGTACAGTAATTAGTAGAATGCAATGGTGGCCGAGAGTAGTCTGATCAATGTACACATCTGTAGTCTTGAACAACAGCTGTACAGTAATTAGTAGAATGCAATGGTGTCCGAGAGTAGTCTGATCAATGTAAACAATTGTAGTCTTGAACAGCAGCTGTACAGTAATTAGTAGAATGCAATGGTGGCCGAGAGTAGTCTGATCAATGTACACAACTGTAGTCATGAATAACAACTGTACAGTAATTAGTAGAATGCAATGATGGCCGAGAGTAGTCTGATCAATGTACACAACTGTAGTCTTGAACAACAGCTGTACAGTAATTAGTAGAATGCAATGGTGGCCGAGAGTAGTCTGATCAATGTACACAACTGTAGTCTTGAACAACAACTGTACATTAATTAGTTGAATGCAATGGTGCCCGAGAGTAGTCTGATCAATGTACACAAATGTAGTCTTGAACAACAGCTGTACAGTACTTAGTAGAATGGTGGCCGAGAGTAGTCTGATCAATGTAAACGATTGTAGTCTTGAACAACAGCTGTACAGTAATTAGTTGAATGCAATGGTGGCCGAGAGTAGTCTGATCAATGTAAACAATTGTAGTCCTGAACAACAGCTGTACAGTAATTAGTAGAATGCAATGGTGGCCGAGAGTAGTCTGATCAATGTAAACGATTGTAGTCTTGAACAACAGCTGTACAGTAATTAGTTGAATGCAATGGTGGCCGAGAGTAGTCTGATCAATGTAAAAAATTGTAGTCTTGAACAACAGCTGTACAGTAATTAGTAGAATGCAATGGTGGCCGAGAGTAGTCTGATCAATGTACACAACTGTAGTCTTGAACAACAACTGTACATTAATTAGTTGAATGCAATGGTGCCCGAGAGTAGTCTGATCAATGTACACAAATGTAGTCTTGAACAACAGCTGTACAGTACTTAGTAGAATGGTGGCCGAGAGTAGTCTGATCAATGTAAACAATTGTAGTCTTGAACAACAGCTGTACAGTAATTAGTAGAATACAATGGTGGCCGAGAGTAGTCTGATCAATGTAAACAATTGTAGTCTTGAACAACAACTGTAGAGTAATTAGTAGAATGCAATGGTGGCCGAGAGAAGTCTGATCAATGTAAACAATTGTAGTCTTTAACAACAGCTGTACAGTAGTTAGTAGAATGCAATGGTGGCCGAGAGTAGTCTGATTAATGTAAACAATTGTAGTCTTGAACAACAACTGTAGAGTAATTAGTAGAATGCAATGGTGGCCGAGAGTAGTCTGATCAATGTAAACAATTGTAGTCTTGAACAACAACTGTAGAGTAATTAGTAGAATGCAATGGTGGCCGAGAGTAGTCTGATTAATGTTCACTACTGTAGTCTTGAACAACAACTGTACAGTAATTAGTAGAAAGCAATGGTGGCCGGTCTGATCAATGTTCACAATTGTAGTCTTGAACAACAACTGTACAGTAATTATTAGATAGCAATGGTGGCCGAGAGTAGTCTGATCAATGTACCCAACTGTAGTCTTGAATAACAACTGTACAGTAATTAGTAGAATGAAATGGTGGCTGAGAGTAGTCTTATCAATGTAAACAATTGTAGTCTTGAACAGCAGCTGTACAGTAATTAGTAGAATGCAATGGTGGCCGAGAGTAGTCTGATCAATGTACACATTTGTAGCCTTGAACAACAGCTGTACAGTAATTAGTAGAATGCAATGGTGTCCGAGAGTAGTCTGATCAATTTACACAACTGTAGTCTTAATTAACAACTGTACAGTAATTAGTAGAATGCAATGGTGGCCGAGAGTAGTCTGATCAATGTAAACAATTGTAGTCTTGAACAACAGCTGTACAGTAATTAGTAGAATGCAATGGTGGCCGAGAGTAGTCTGATCAATGTAAACAATTGTAGTCTTGAACAACAGCTGTACTGTAATTAGTAGAATGCAATGGTGGCCGAGAGTAGTCTGATCAATGTAAACAATTGTAGTCTTGAACAACAACTGTAGAGTAATTAGTAGAATGCAATGGTGGCCGAGAGTAGTCTGATTAATGTTCACTACTGTAGTCTTGAACAACAACTGTACAGTAATTAGTAGAAAGCAATGGTGGCCGGTCTGATCAATGTTCACAATTGTAGTCTTGAACAACAACTGTACAGTAATTATTAGATAGCAATGGTGGCCGAGAGTAGTCTGATCAATGTACCCAACTGTAGTCTTGAATAACAACTGTACAGTAATTAGTAGAATGAAATGGTGGCTGAGAGTAGTCTTATCAATGTAAACAATTGTAGTCTTGAACAGCAGCTGTACAGTAATTAGTAGAATGCAATGGTGGCCGAGAGTAGTCTGATCAATGTACACATTTGTAGCCTTGAACAACAGCTGTACAGTAATTAGTAGAATGCAATGGTGTCCGAGAGTAGTCTGATCAATGTACACAACTGTAGTCTTAATTAACAACTGTACAGTAATTAGTAGAATGCAATGGTGGCCGAGAGTAGTCTGATCAATGAACACAACTGTAGTCTTAATTAACAACTGTACAGTAATTAGTAGAATGCAATGGTGGCCGAGAGTAGTCTGATCAATGTACACAACTGTAGTCTTGAACAACAGCTGTACAGTAATTAGTAGAATGCAATGGTGTCCGAGAGTAGTCTGATCAATGTACACAACTGTATTCTTGAACAACAGCTGTTCAGTAATTAGTAGAAAGCAATGGTGGCCGATTGTAGTCTGATCAATGTACACAACTATAGTCTTGAATAACAACTGAGTAACCAGTTGCTAGATATGTTAGTCGCACCGGTTTGTTATAGAAAACGTGTTAATTGATTATTATTTTCGTACTTGTAATTACGTCCAACCTACTGTGGATCATAAAATGTAAGGTTAATTATAAATAGATACGAAACCTATTGTAATAGTTATATTACTTAATGGTCAATACAATTCTGATTCTGATAGTAGGTGAAATGAATGTGTAACTGGGTAGATTGCTTGAAACAAACTGATAATTTCCCATAATGTTTCAAGAATATTCTGGCTTCTTTCTCTTTTCCGCACTTGTAGTAATTTCAATACACGCCTTTTGTTCTTCCCCGATATCTCTTTGGCCACATTCTATTCAACCCCATAAACAGCTTATATCTTGCTGATAAAATTGTTTTATTATTTTCTAGAATTATTTAAAATTATATTACTTTATTTATTACTTTGTTAACTGATTATAGACTACAAATTTGTTTGTGTTGTTGTTATGGGAATTATTGTTTACAAAATTAATCCCACAAAATATAAAAATATTAGTAATAATATATACAAGAATCTATACTAAAACTTAATTTAAATATATATCAGTGAATGTTTCTTTATACTAAGTTTTTCACTCAAAAAGCCATTGGCTACAGTGATAATCCTAAACTGCATTGGAATTAATTGCATTATTTTTGTAATAAGTAATTTGAATTTTAATAATAATAATAAAATGCTTGTATTTTGTATTTCTAATGAACGAATAAAATTGACATAATACATGTATAAATTACTAGCCATTTTAAATTTTATAACTAAAAAGTTAAAAATTTGTTCATATATATAAGTTAATCTTAGTTTTCTTACTATTCAGACAGTAATCGTCCAGATATTGATAATTTTTAGACTGTTATGAGTGTATATTAATGAACATGTTTTCTTTGTTACTAATAACAATTTACTACTACTTAAAGAACTTACTGCTGAACTATCTGCATGTAACATATTTATTAATTAATATTTATAGTAGTGTAATTTTGCATAAACATGTAAATATATAAAACAAATAACTTTATAAAAAAACAGTGTTACCTAGTTCCTATGATATTTTAATACAGTTATAAATATATATTTTTATACCTAAATAACTTTTTAAATATATTTTCCTGCTAACATAAATAAAATCCAGTTGTATCAGTTCAATATGATTCGTTATTGTAAAATATAAATTTATAACTTAAAATACAATACGACTGTTGATCAACAGTTTATTTATTTATTTTTTATTTAATTTTGACACATTCCTCGCTAACTATTCTTTTAATAGACTTAATTTTATATGTTACTAGATTATCATTTGGGAAAGAGCTGCGCAATCGATCAACTATATTTTTATAGTTATTTCTATCCTTGTACTGTTTGAAAGAGGAGTTCCACAGTACTGGATGGTTTCCATACGACACAAGAAATTAAATAATTTGGGGACTGGTCCATTTCATATCTTTCGAAGACTTTATTAGAATAATACAATTTGAACAAACAATAACACAACTATTTATTTAACTCAGTAACATGAAGTATAGTTACCATGGCATATGTTTTGTAGGTTAGCTTTCAACAGTCTACTCAACTGTCTAAATTGGCAACATTACATATGATCGGACTTAAATGTGGGTTTACATTGGTCAAGTGACCTTCCTACTTGATTCAAATGCGTTCAACTTGCATTAAAAATCAAACATGTTCAATGTTTTTTTACTTGCAAATTGAATCTAGGAGTCAATTTAGAGTACTACTTTAACAAGTAATAAAATACTTAAAAAAGTGTTTCCACAGGGAATGTTCATTCAAGTTTGCTTGATCAAGCAAACTAGAATAAAGTAACTTGACCAATGCTGGTTTAGTCCTTATAGGCTCATTACTTTTTATGTCCCACTGGTCTGAGGGTCTTATATAAATACATCAAGGTATTTATAAACTTTTATAACTGTACATTTTATAACTCTAGGTAATAAACTTCCATTATGCAATGTTTTGTCTGTTTGAAACATGTTATTTAAAATTCGATTACATTTCACTTAACATTAGTATAAACTAAAAATTGGTAGTATTTTAATTTAACATTCCCTAAGGTATAAGTTCATATTCATTCTAATTTCAATTCCAATTATGCATAAATAGGACAACGCAATACTTTTGTATAGGAACCTCTTAATTAAAGTTATTCCCTACGGCAATCATTGTTTTCCTGTAATGAATATGCTTCCCACGGGGAATTAATATTAGCATCTGTGTTTTAGATTGAACTACTGTTACTAAATATTAGTTCATTAAGTTTTTTTGTAACAATTAATATGATTGTTATAATGACCATGATCGTTGTCATATGGGATCGAATATCCATTTTTATATCACAAATAGTTATTGGGACTTTGCTAAATTGAAATGTTCATCAAAACATATATTATGTAATATTTCTATGCTATTTTGAAGGGATGGTTACTTATGACTTCCATGACAGTCAGTATTGTTTTTAGTGTTTCAAAAGTGTGTATAAAACATTTATTATAGATTGTGTATCACTGGATTAAATTAACAAAGACGTCTTAACTTTTAAGTTTTGTAATAAAATACATATAAAACAATTTAATCATTTATATACTGTAACATTTAAATCAATAATATAGTTAAGGAGGTTTCGAGAGAGGTGTAATATAATTCACGAAGACTCCTGCTTCTTTATATATGTAATGCCTTATAATATTTCCTATAAAGATTGTAAACAGATTCCGGAACGGGACGTTTGAGGCTTATTAATTCATATATCTCCTATTCCTCTTAGTCTACCCCTTTCTACATAAACATAACTAAATCATAAGTCTTTTTAGCCCAAATCGGTAAATAACATTAGTAGGCCTATTATCATTAGCCACGATAACAATTCCAGAAAAAAACTATTATTTATGATAAAGCTAATCACGACCCATTATGGTATCTGAAAAATCAAATATGTATGTGATACCAAAATAAATTGTAATACTACCCAGGTAATGTGATTTATACAACGTGAATACAGTGCAAATAAATAAACCTAATTAATTAATTTATCACACTAATCTAGGAGGAAACGTTTAACTTTTGAATAAGTTCTGTAGATATGCAGAAATGTGTCGTGGATAAAAAAATATAGTTCTTAAACTGTTTAAAGGGAAAGCTATATATTAGTCCTAACTCCCTGATGATTTCAATACGAGTACAACTACGTTTGGTTTGAAAGTTGACTCAAATATCTACCAAAGGAAAAGAGATCAAGAAAGGCATTCCATATTTGTATAATGTGAACAACTTGCTTCACAATTTAAATTAAATGTGTCTAAATTATATATTTAAAGAAATAATAAATTCCAGTATAAAAGGTATGCAGGTGGCAAAAGTATACATGCAACTTGGGGCTGTTTTGTGAACAGGAGGAAGTTCTGTCATTGAGACTTATATTGTCACTTTAAAAAGAGTTTAGATTACATAATTTTGTGTGTGTGTGTGTGTGTGTGTGTGTGTGTGTGTGTGTGTGTGTGTGTGTGTGTGTGTGTGTGTTTAAATTTTAAATGTAAATCTCATTAAAGCAATACTCATTAAAGATTACTAAGTAGTGATACCTTAGTGTTATAAGGACGTACATACACGTAAACGCAGGGATGTTCACTCTTATGTAAACACAAGTATATAACCTTATTCAGTTGATCATTGTGTTTAATAATGTGTCTTTTCTCTCTTCTTTGTTATGAAATAGTTATAATGATAACATATTTTTTTCTGTCCTAAGCTGTGAATTGTTGATTTAATCACAGGTTAAAGCCCAAAGCAGTTAAATAATTAATAAAATATATTTTACTTTTATCGTTAAATTGGAACATGCAATAAAATTGTTCTAGGAGCACCTGTTTTAACAAACACAATTTGTACGGTAAAAATAAACATAAAATGTTAAAGAAGGTTTTACTTTATCAAACTTTGTACCAGGCGAAGATACAAAGTTCAGACAATCTCTCTTACATTTACCCTTGGGACCAACGTCTTCAGGGTGACTTCTGAACCAGCAACAGTGACCGAGCAGACGAGCGGTGTGAGAGGAGGCAGCGAAATTCCTCAGTGATCACCGATCCAAGGAACAACCACGGATCAAGTTTGTTTAACCCCATCATCTGCTGATAACGTCGAAACCTTACCGATCTTCATAAATCGGATCTTTTGTATTTCTTATAAAACAAATATTAACGTTAATATAAGCGAATGAATGTCCATTATGATGTTCATGTCCATTAAAACTATACACTTAGAGATATACTGATCAATACATACATTTTACATAAATATGTCATGCGATAAAGTTTGTTAATGTGAGCTTCAAAATTACCATGAAATGTCCATTGTTGGCAAGCAACCTACGTTTACCTAAGTTGGTTGGCTCTTATCAACGGAAGTCCGCATCGTGTTTCATATTTCAAACAAAGTACCCGTGATTACTTATTTAATTTTACTTATACGTAACTGCATCCTCTACACCTAGCAAGCTAATAGCACTTTAAAGTTGTGCCTTCCAACTGTAATGATGCAATTACAGTAATATTCAGTAGTTTGTAAGTGTTATTTGAATGCAGTCATTAATATTTTTTTCAAAGTAATGCTTCAAATGATTTATATTAAAGGCACTATAGTTAAAACAAGACAGAATAATCTTTAATTTTTAATGGGAAGCTAAAACGGTTCACAAATTTACTGACTTGGAAAACACAAGAAAATATAGAATACATTGACATAGCCACACGCCTTCTTCACATCATAGAGTGGTATTGACCTTCCCGCTCGCAAATATACGTGCTGTGGTATTGGTCCTCCAGCCGGCACATATACGTGATGTGGTATTGAACCTCCCACCCGCACGCATACGTGCTGTGGTATTGATCCTCCAGCCGGCACATATACGTGCTGTGGTATTGATCCTCCAGCCGGCACATATACGTGATGTGGTATTGAACATCCCACCCGCACGCATATGTGCTGTGGTATTGATCCTCCAGCCGACACATATACGTGCTGTGGTATTGATCCTCCAGCCGGCACATATACGTGATGTGGTATTGAACATCCCACCCGCACGCATATGTGCTGTGGTATTGATCCTCCAGCCGGCACATATACGTGCTGTAGTATTGACCCTCCCACCCACACATATAGCCTACGTGTTGTGGTACTGACCCTCCCACCCGCCCATACACCTATAGTAGTATTGACCCTCCCACCCGCACATATACGTGCTGTGGTATTGACCCTCCCGCCCGCACATATACGTGTTGTGGTATTGACCCTCCCACCCGCACATATACGTGCTGTGGTACTGACCCTCCCGCCCACACATATACGTGCTGTGGTATTGACCCTCCTACCCACCCATACATCAATAGTAGTATTGACCCATCCACCTACCTATGCATGTGCAGTAAGATTGACCCTCCCTCCTGCCCATACACGTATAGCAGTATCATTTATGTTTATATAATCAATGGTAGTATTGACCCACCCACCTACCCATACATGTACAGTAGTATTGACCCACCTGCTCACCCATACACACGTACAGTAATATTGATAAAATAAATGAGTATTTGTACAACTTTGGGAAATATATTACAACTACAATGTTACACTAATAATATTAGATCTACAAAACATTTTTATTTTTTCAATAAAGAAATTCCTTGTACCAAATTGTTACTACCTAATTTATAAATTATTTAATACACATAACATTATAACAATTCATACGGCTTCTCGATTGGTCTACATACTATAACCCTACACTTCAGGCATATACTGTAACACTTTAGCCTTGTTCCTTGTACGAGTGGTGGCTGTCTGTACACTTCGTATAATAGTACTTCTAAAAGTTCTGACTCAAGATAGGATAACGGTTATAATAGTTATTTTATAAAGATAAGGGAGAGGAAAACTTTGGTAAACATTCATCACACTAATGGGGCCGTAAGGAGATAAAAGGGCCCTAACATAGCATTATACGGCATTATAACTGTTATATGGGCAATATAACACGTTGTGACAATAATGTTCTCCTGGAAGTTATTTTCTTAGTCTACTCCCATTGCGTAGGATCATAACAACAAAGTGAATATTTTGTAATGTATGGACTGTTTTGAACAATTGAAATACTTCACTGTAAACTGTAATAACAGCAAGTCCAAAAAAAGTAATGTTATTGAAAAATATTGTCTTACTTTATTTAACCTATAACAATATTATTATTCAGCATAAAATATCCATTAATAATACTATTGAATAATAGTGTAGTTTTAATATAACATTTCTGGCACAATCTATGTTAAATGTATCAACAAATGATACGTCAAATAAAATTAAAAAAAATTATATATTTATTTATTTTTCACTTTCTACGCCAGAGTCATTTTGAACGTGCTATTCAAACGTTGTTGAGGGACAATGATACAAACCTCTATGTCAAATTATAGTGGACCTCCAGGGATTTGAACCCGTGACCATCTGCATATGAAGCAGACGTGCTATTCCACTAGGCTAGCAAGAGGCCTTTAATAATTTGAATTGGATACAGCTACTCCTATACCTATGGGTAGACCGATATTTCCAGATGTCAAACGAGGCGACTTCCAAACTACCTTATTACAAAGTAAAGCGTTCCATGTTTTGTTCAATGTAATTAAATGTGGGATTTATAAATAATAGTTTTGTGTCGTATGTGGGACCTTATAGAATGTATTTATTCAATTATAAGTGCCATGTTGATTATTAACATATTATTTGATAAAAAATACTAATATATATTTTATTCTATATGAATTTGCTAAACAAATAACAGCTGCCAAATAACTATCATATTAGTAAAAAAATTTGATTGCACGCCAATATTAATTAAATTCATTACTAATGACACTATCTGTTAACATGAATGGCAAGGAACACTTTGGTATAGGCCTCATATAAATGCATGACAGTAAAGGCCGAAGAAAGTTGAACGCGTCTTAAAGTGGAGGTATAAAGCGTTATAAATCCTGTATGACCATTATAACACTTTGACACTATAAGAGAGTTTATCGATGTTGTTTCTTAGTGTACACCTCTTTCGTTAAATTCATGGTAAAATAGTACATTTATAGATTGTAATTTTCATATATTTTTAGTATTTCTTGTATTAATTGTATCTATCCATAATATAGTTTACTATTATGCCGATTCTTCCACATACAGTAAAACTGCATGAATGATAGTACTAACATCATTCATATGTTTACGTCTAGCATTAAGGTGATGAAGATAAATAGAGTTTGAATGTATTAAATGTGACTCATGTTTATTATAAAATTATATAATTGTATCGTAAATTGGTTTGTAAACAAGTAATAAATAATACTTGTTACCAAATATAGATAATGGAGTTCGCATTAGATTTTAATTGTTTTAAACCCAGTCAATACTGACCAACAGAAAAAGTCTATAAACATTGTTGCCTAGAACTAACAATTAATGACATATAATTTTATTTTAATTAAACTATGTCTATTACACTGATTTTATTTAGCATTTTTCCTACAAACAAAAAGAAGTCATCCATTTATTTCTACGTAATATAATAGGAAAAATATTCAACAAAAAAGTTAAGTTTGTTCAATATATTTTAGGCATATTAGGTTACGTTGTGTTAGGTTAGTTTTAGTAAGTTTGGTTAGGTTAGGTTGGCCTAGATTAGGTTGTTAGGTTACTTTACGTCGGTTAGGTTAGGATAGGTTAAATTTTGTTAATTATGGTTTGCGTAGTATTTCGGTGGGTAGTTTTTCATGGTGTCCTTTCAACAAAATGTTGCGCCTCTCTTTCAATAAATATTTTAATGTAATGAAAACAATTAAAGAAAAAATATGCCTACATAATTTCTAGCCTATGTAACATAATTTACTTAAATGAACAGCCAGTGACAATTACTGGAGAGTTCTGATATTTTCGCAAGGTAAGAGCGTCAAGGAGTGTGGTTGTTCCTTGGATGGGTTACCGGTGAGGATTCCCATCCTTGCACGCAGCCCGCCTGCATGAACACTTTTGGTGGTTTAGAAGCCACCTGTAAGTTCTCAGATATAATAATTATTAGAAACGGCCTTTAAACTTTAACTTCCACGTAGTTGAAGTTAAATAAGACATCAGTTTTTTTCTTAATAATCTAAGCTAACTTATCTCAGATACTATTTGTAGTGTAAAGAAATAAAGATATTTGTGGTTAGTTGATAGGAAAAAACTACTTAAGATAGTTATAATTTACGTTTTTACTGTTCATATTTCCTTACTTATTAAAAAAAAAAAAAAAAAAAAAAAAAAAAAAAAACAGTTACCTGGGTAAACCACTGATATACACTTGTGCTCTGGGGTAGTTATTAAGCACTTAAAAAATTTATTATGAATTTAGGTAAGACAGCTCGTTTCAAATTTATCATGTATTTATCTTTTAAAATTACATGGAATCCTTCAACACCTTTTAGTTTATTGGCCTTATATTTCACAGCTGTACTGATGATCAGTACGGAAATCCATCATATTTAGGAATCATCATATAAGTAAGAATGATTATTTGTAAATTATCAAATTACATTACTGGTAAAACTCGCCAAGTGGTTAAAACGATTTATTATTTTGTTATATAAAACATTCATTGCCATAAATATTTCAGAATTATTATTGCAAATATTATTACAGTAAACATTCAGTTTTTCATAGAATGTGATATGCTTACATTTGATTTATATATATAATATGGCTAGGATATATCTAAATGTATAGCATACGAGAACCAATTTTTTATAACGTAAAAAAAAAACCGAAAGAATTGCAAGTTTATGTTATATTGCATCCATTCAAGTGGTTTAAAACTATAATCCAGTTATGTAATCCATGTAATATTTTATAGCAACTTATATACTAAATGAGAGGTCAAATAAATACGTTAATAACGATATAGTACCTTAACTGATGTGGGTAAATTATAGTTTATACTAAGCACACGTAAAACACTTCTAGACATCGTTTTATGAAATCAAATTCGTAAATATTTTCAACCTTGTTTATTGTACAAAATTAGTTGAGAACTTAAAATAATACATAGGTGCTTAACATGTATTACGTTTAATAAAATAACTCTAACAAATTAATTAAATATTAACCGTGCACTCTTTTGAACACATTTTATTAAAATTAAAACACAACATGTTTTAACTTTTTAGTTATATTTAAGTATACAAAATCAACTGCTAGAGCTATTTATTATTAAATAAAAACTTGCAGTTTATGATTTTTTTTTTAATTTTTATGAAAAGTATTGGGTTACTGTAGTTAATTATTATGGTTAATAAGTTCATTAGACTTTATTTTTGTGAAAAAGGAATTTGTAATTCTTCTTTATTATTATTTTTCAGGGCCTTTTTTCATAAACTTTAATATCTTGGAATATTTTTTGTTTAGGTGTGGCTTCTGGAGAGTAAGTTTTAAGTGAATATGGATATCATTGTAGTATTTTTTTACCTTCTGAGAGCTTCTTGAAGTCGTGTTCTTGAAGTCGTGTGTTGAATGGTCTTTCAGTTTTCCCAATGTTGAACTTATCAAAGTCAGCAGATTTACTGAAATACAATTTTTATAATTTTTATTTAGTAATTTATTATTCTATTAGTTAATTTTATACACTTTAAGAGTATTAAAGAGTTGAAACATGTGTTTTAAACAAACTAAAATGTGGTTGAGAAGGTGATCAATTAATTGTTAATTAATTTATAATAATGTAAAAGTAGCCTTAACTACCAACATGGCATTAATATTGAATTGAAAGTAACTTTCGGAAACAGTTGGTGAATTTATTTCTTTTTTAATTGTGATCCATCTAAAATAATCATTAATAATAGAATAAGTAAAAGCTTAGCTTGTGTGGGTTTCCTCAAACTTTAATTTCATAAAATCAATAGGTTAAAGTATTCTTCAAGCAAAACATAAAATGAACATCCTTCTACTACAAGTCCGTGAAATTAAATGGTATACTACTTAAGAGATTGATTATTCACACTGTGACCACTATTACTATAAGCCAAGTTGTTTTTATATGTAGCTAATTCATTGAACTTTTACTTATTGGATATTACTTTAAAGGTTAGCTGTTTTTTTTTCACTGTCATTTATGTTACCAGCTGATAACATGGTATCAGTCTGATGCGTGTTTGTTCGCTCCGTATAATATTACGTATTTTGTGAAGTTTATTCGTAAGAAAGTGCAAGCATAGTGAGTACTGGCTATTCATATTAAATCTGATAATATTGCGTGTCTTATTACTATTTTCACCGCACAATATCAAGTATTTGTGACTGCGTAAGCAGGTTTAAGGTTAGGAGCGGTACAGTTTAGTAAGCGCCAGCCTGAAAGTAAACAATATGGGTACACACAACACTCGTAATAACAGCTGTTCTAGTCAGGAAGTTCAAAGCATGTCAACAGATGAGAAGCTTATTTACTTGATTGATGAAGTGAGTTAAATTAAAGAGGGAAACAAAGAATGTTTAAGTGAAATAACTAAAATTAAAGAAGATATTGCAAACTTCAAAGATGACATGAGCAAGGCGCAGGACATGTGTTTTGACAAAATAAAAGATTGTGAAGAATCAGTAAAAACTAACTTCAGCAAAATTACTGAATGTGAAACTGCTGTTGATAACTTGAGGAGGGAGACCATTGCACTAAAAAGTTCGATTGTTGAGTTGAAGAAGAGAGTTGCTGCTAGTGAACAGTACTCAAGAAGCAACTGTTTGGAGATTAGTGGTGTACCAGAATTGAAATCTGAGAACATAACCGAAATCCTGAAACGTGTGGCGAATGCTGTCAACTTCAAGATGGAAGATGCTATGCTGGACACTGCCCACAGACTCTCTCAGAACCAGAACAATCCGGACGCTCCGCATGGCATTATTGCTAAGTTTTGCCACCGGACCGACATGGACGAGTTGCGACGTCGAGTCAGAGTGAAGAAGTCGATCAATGCTGCAGAGCTGGGGTACGGCAGTGAGAATAGAATCTTCGTCAATCTATCCTTGTCGAGAGATACCCGTCTGCTGTGGGCCGAGGTGAGGAAGTTTAAGGATGCCAACGACTACAAATACGCCTGCATAACGTCTGCAGGGAAGATCTTCTTGCGGAAGGAGGAGGGCCGGGCGGCTGTTCTCAACTCGGACACTATGGACCTGGTTCAGCTCAATAAGAAGTTACAGGCTCAGCAGTCTTCTACTTAAAATAATGCAACCTCTGAAACGTATGTTAGTAGTATTGTTTGTTTATATTTACATATATATGTACTTTTTCAGTATTTATTCATATTTATTTATTTGCACTCTACTGTTGTTCAACTCTATATTAATCTATGTCTACTCAAAGAAATTAAACCTCTGATAGATAGGCCTAAGTCAGTTGATCTAGTATTGTATGTCTATAGCTGCATTCATGCATGTTTATTCAGTATTAATTTAAATTATTTATTTATTTGCACTTTACTATCATTTAGCTCTAATATTGATCCACGTCTACTTAAAGACATGCTACCTCTGAAAGTAAAGTTAGTTTAAATTATTAATTTAAATAATTATTTATTTATTTGTAAATGATAGGATCAGATAGAAGATTAAGTATTTATTATCAAAACGTGAGGGGATTGAAATCTAAAACTACAGATTTTCGTTTAAACGTTTTAAGTAGTAACTGGAACATAATAGCTTTAACAGAAACTTGGTTAGAATATTCAGTGTTTAACGCAGAACTGTTTTCCGATGACTATCAAGTATACCGTCGGGACAGGTGTAGAGTGCGAACAGGAAAGTCAAGGGGAGGAGGAGTGTTAGTAGCAGTTAAACATTTTATTAAAGTGCAGAGACTTTATGATTTGGAAAATGAGGGAGAAAACTTATGGTTAAAACTAGAATTAGCAAACAAATCATCAATAATTTTATGTTGTACATACTTTGTTCCTAATGCACCTTTATTAATTAGTGAAAAATTAGATTCATTTAATTTGAAAAAAGAAAAACTCTTAATTCTTGGAGATTTTAATTTACATGTTACTGGAGTGGACTACAACTTACAGTCCGGAAACGAAATATGTCAACAGTTATTATTTTTTATTAAAACATTTAACTTAAATTTACATAATAACGTTACCAACAAACTGGGAAAAACTCTAGATTTAGTATTATCAGATAAGATAGATGTAATTGTTGATGAAGATTGCTGTCCCATCGTGAATGTAGATAATCACCACCCCCCGCTCAATATTATTCTCAGTGTCTCTGTTTGTAAATATAATGATAATATTGATAATGTTTCTAATATATTTCATTACAAAAAAGCAGATTTTTTAAATATATACACATCTTTAAGAAATATAGTTGGTCTGATTTGTTAAATAAATGTAATGTAGATGAGGCTGTTGATTGTTTCTATAGTAATTTATATGATGTTATGAATCAGTATGTGCCCGTTTATCGTAAATCTAAATCCAAGTATCCGCCTTGGTTTGATGATAAATTGATTAATTTGATAAAAAAAAAAAAAAAAAATAGAGTTAGACGAAAATATTTGAAGTATAGAATTTCTGGAACTTTTAATGAATATAAAGAAATAAGAAGTAAAATTAAAGTTGATGTAAAGAAAGCATTCCAAAATCACATTAATAATGTAGAAAACAATTTAAAGTTGAGCCCTAAATCTTTTTGGAATGTGATTAATAAGCTCAGATTGACGGATGGCAGACCGGCTGTTATGAGACTAGATGGGGAAGAGGTCTAGGGCCCTGCACAGATAGCTGAAAAGTTTGCAAAGTAGCCTACTTTAGCTCGGTGTATGACCACTGCCAGCTGGACAGTGAAGAGCTGTGGAGCCGCGCACTCTGCTTGCCGGCCGTTACCCATGACTCCTACTATGACACTGCCTGCTGTTACCCATGACGAGGTGTTGCTAGCTCTTCGTAGATTAAAATCTAAAACTTCTGTGGGTCCTGATGGTCTACCTCCTTTAATATTCAAGGCTGTTCTGATTTATTAATTGCTCCTTTGCTTCACATATTTAATATTTCTATCTCTAACTCTCAATTTCCTAGTGTTTGGAAACGTGCAAAAGTTACCCCTATTTTTAAGAAAGGCCAGAAATGTGAAATACGAAATTATAGGCCTGTATCAATTTTGTCAACTCCTGCCAAAGTGTACGAGTCCATACTGTACAATAGATTATTTTATCATGTAAAAAGTTTTATTAGTCCTCATAAGCATGGTTTCTTTCCTGGCCGATCAATAACATCTAATCTGTTAAATTTTAGTGAATTCTGTATATCTGCCTTGGATAAGGGTGGTCAAGTAGATGTCATTTATACAGATTTTGCGAAAGCGTTTGATAAAGTGGATCATTTGACATTGCTTTCAAGATTACATTATTTTGGTTTATCTTCTTCATTAATAAAATTATTTGCGTCCTATTTATCCAGAAGAATTCAGTACGTTTCTTATAAAGGAGCTGTTTCATTCAATTTCCATCCCGAGTCTGGAGTTCCACAGGGGTCTAATTTAGGGCCACTTCTGTTTATTATTTTCATAAATAATATCACATCATCAATAAAAAATTGTCAATTTTTTATGTATGCAGGATTATCTAAAAATCTTCAAAAGTATCGATAGTGTTTATGATTGTATGCAGTTACAAGATGATTTAGACAACCTCTTTCAATGGAGTTTCAATAATTTAAAATTTAATCTGGATAAGTGTTCTGTTATTCGTTTTTCCAAAAGATCTGACAAAAATATAGTTTACTCATATTATAATATGGGTGGCGTTCAACTGGCATCCAATAATTCCATTAAAGATCTGGGCATCACGTTTGATGAGAAATTTACCTTTGTTAATCATGTTATATCTATGTGTAAATCTTCATTTGCGGTTCTAGGCTTTATCCGTAGATCTTCTAATTTCTTAAAAAATGCGAATTTAGTCAAGCTTCTATTTTGCTCCTTAGTACGATCAAGATTAGAATATGGTTCAGTTATCTGGATGCCATCATACGCTTACCTCTCAGATATGGTTGAGAATGTTCAGTAAAACTTTCTGAGGTTTTTGTATTTCAAGGAATTTGGTCACTTTACAACAGTGATTCCATATTCGGAGCTACTATCGATATTTCATTTAGACTCTCTCAGTGTGCGGCGGAAGGTGGCTATGTTGGCTTGCCTGCATAAGCTTGTGGGTGGTGGGCTCGACGACTCGGCTCTATTGTCAAAACTACAATTCAATGTTCCTCGGCCTAATACAAGGAGTCGTATGTTGTTCACTCTCTGCTTTTCTCGTACCAACCTGTCTGCTAACTCTCCACTCAATGTTATGATTAGGCTACACAATTCGCTTTCCGTGAGTGTTGATATTTTTAGTTATTCGTTAAACAATTTTTTAAAAGCTGTAAACGCCAGTATGCATTAATATAATATATTGTAAAATTAATTTATTGTAAAATTTTTTATTGATCTAACTAATGGCATTGTAATTTATTAATTTCAACATATTTTAATTGTACGTTTTTATTTGAGCATGTGCAGAATAATTGTCTTGTAATATCTTATTTAAATATTTATTAACCCACTTTTTATATGTTTAGTTTGTTGTAATGATTAAATAACCTAATAGATTTTGACCGAGCATAATCTCGTCTGTTTGCAAGTAATATATTTATTATTTGTTGTTTGCTTTTCTGTATGCTTTGAAGTGATTCTTGAAAGACTACATTCCTCGATATTTATACACTGTATTATTTTAATGCAACATTGTAATTGGGTTTTAATGCCTGTAATATATGCATTTTGTCAATAAATGAATTTGAATTTGAATATTGTAAATATTGGTTACAGTAAATCTAAAATTATGAATTATAGTAAAACTTACCACCCTGCGTACTTACAAAACGAAAATTATTTTATTTTCGATACTTCTTAACTTTTACTTCCACTTTCTCATCCTGACATTTTATGCATGCGCCTTTCGTACTCCCAGGATTGGACTTGGTTTTACTTAAAATGCATTATTAAGGATTCAGCACTTTTAGAATAATTTGTAGGAAAATATAATTCAAGTTTATTAAGACCAATATAATAATGTATATTTTGCTAAATATTTGTATTTTTTAGTTAAAAAGTGTAAATTCGAGTTTGATACTTATTGTAAATCTCATCGCAATTGTTTTTTTTTTTTTTTTTTTTTTTTTATATACAGGATGGAAAAAATATGAAAACACTTTCGCAATTTTTTTTCAATATAGAACTTTAGAATTTGATTGTTTTATATAATTGTATTCCATAAAGTATTATTTGTTATCAGAATAGTTTAATTGAAACCGTTAAACATCGGATGTATAATATTGTTCAAATTAGTTACTTTTTAATTAAAATGACCACTGTTCTAGAAATTATAAACATTTCGAAGTCGGGTTTGCGTTAGTTAATTTCTCTTGAATATTTATTTTATTTGACACCAAACTCAACCTAGGTTTACTTTGAAAACTCCTCGTGGGTCGTCCCCCGTAAAAGATGAAATGTTGCAAAGGCGTCAAAAGTGTGTTCTTTGTAACCATGATCATGTACAAGATTTAACTTTTACAAGTGAATTCATACAAAAGTTGTGAAAGCGTTTCTATATATTTTTTACCCCTTATATATAAGGGGCTCCTATTCAACCCTATACACCCCATTGATCCAACCAACGGCCAGTTCAACACTCAAGTGTCCCACCTACTTCAGAAATGGGTCCGAACTATCTGTGAGTTCCATCATTTGAAACCGGCCATAATCGTTATCGAACCACATCTAGCTTATATGCAATGTTTAAGCACTGGATCACTTAAACTAAAGCATTGGTTAGCAAATGTATCTCTTGAACGTACAGTATTTCTTACGAAGCGTTGTTTATAATTTTCAAGTGTAACATTGATGTACTGTGGCTAATATATAATCATATGATTTTATAGTATTTATAAAAAGGCAAAGGACATTTAGGATGTATTGGGTGCATTTTATTATATAAATAATATTGTGATAGAATAATGTAATTTTAAGAATACAAATTCATTAATATACTTAACGATGGCTTAATTAAACTATCAGGTGTATTGTTTAATATAACTTAACATATAAAACATAATGTAGATTTACAATAAAACAGTTTGAGGCATAATTTGTAAAAAAAACAACCAAGGTATTTCTAAACCTACACAGTGATGTTTAGAAAACTCCTTCAAAACACGAAAAAAAAAACTTATAATAATGTTTATTTGATATTTTATAAAAAAATCACAACAACACTGGATTTATAAGATGTAAACATAAAAACTTCCTAAATTAAGGGTATAAAGCAAAATCCACAATAAAAATACAACGTAAATATTTACACAGTTAACATTGATATAAAAGAAATTATAACTTCTGTCATAATTTGCTGATAGGCTAGAAGAGGAGGAGCCAACTAGTGGATTGTTAATATATTATTCTGACAGTACCTTTCTTCCCAATGCAATGAAAGAACATGTATTAGATGTAAGGTAGCGGAACAGTAGAAATTATAATAAATTATAACTGTATTCAAAATGTAATTTAATAAACAGTTATTTATTTAATATTATTTTTTTGTAGTATTAGGCCTACTAAACATGAATATTACATAAATGGAAATGTTTAAAGCAAATTTAGAATTACATATACATTAAAAGATTCTATCCTAAAAAATTAACACGATCAAGTGATGACATAATTAACTTTTGTTTTTCTGAAGCACAGAGTTTTAACATATTTTCTTCTATTATTTGTAAGAAAAGTAATTTCAAACAAAAGCTGACCAATGAAGAGTAATTACAAGCGTAGTGAGAATACAGGGTGTTGTATTTAACTATCCCCTGTGAGCTGCAACTGTAGTGAGAATACAGGGTGTTGTATTTAACTATCCCCTGTGAGCTGCAACTGTAATTAAAACTGTAGTGAGAATACAGGGTGTTGTATTTAACTATCCCCTGTGAGCTACAACTGTAGTGAGAATACAGGGTGTTGTATTTAACTATCCCCTGTGAGCTGCAACTGTAGTGAGAATACAGGGTGTTGTATTTAACTATCCCCTGTGAGCTGCAACTGTAATTACAACTGTAGTGAGAATACAGGGTGTTGTATTTAACTATCCCCTGTGAGCTGCAACTGTAATTACAACCGTAGTGAGAATACAGGGTGTTGTATTTAACTATCCCCTGTGAGCTGCAACTATAATTACAACCGTAGTGAGAATACAGGGTGTTGTATTTAACTAGCCCCTGTGAGCTGCAACTGTAATTACAAATGTAGTGAGAATACAGGGTGTTGTATTTAACTATCCCCTGTGAGCTGCAACTGTAATTACAAATGTAGTGAGAATATAGGGTGTTGTATTTAACTAGCCCCTGTGAGCTGCAACTGTAATTACAAATGTAGTGAGAATACAGGGTGTTGTATTTAACTAGCCCCTGTGAGCTGCAACTGTAATTACAAATGTAGTGAGAATACAGGGTGTTGTATTTAACTATCCCCTGTGATCTGCAACTGTAATTACAACTGTAGTGAGAATATAGGGTGTTGTATTTAACTATCCCCTGTGAGCTGCAACTGTAATTACAACCGTAGTGAGAATACAGGATGTTGTATTTAACTGGACCCTGTGAGCTGCAACTGTAATTACAACTGTAGTGAGAATACAGGGTGTTGTATTTAACTATCCCCTGTGATCTGCAACTGTAATTACAAATGTAGTGAGAATACAGGGTGTTGTAATTATCTATCCCCTGTGATCTGCAACTGTAATTACAAATGTAGTGAGAATACAGGATGTTGTATTTAACTATCTCCTGTGAGCTGCAACTGTAATTACAACCGTAGTGAGAATACAGGGTGTTGTATTTAACTGGACCCTGTGAGCTGCAACTGTAATTACAACCGTAGTGTGAATACAGGGTGTTGTATTTAACTATCCCCTGTGAGCAGCAACTGTAATTACAACCGTAGTGAGAATACAGGGTGTTGTATTTAACTATCCCCTGTGAGCTGCAACTGTAATTACAACCGTAGTGAGAATACAGGGTGTTGTATTTAACTGGACCCTGTGAGCTGCAACTGTAATTACAACCTGTATTGAGAATACAGGGTGTTGTATTTAACTATCCCCTGAGAGCTGCAACTGTAATTACAACCGTAGTGAGAATATAGGGTGTTGTAAATAACTATCCCCTGAGAGCTGCAACTGTAATTACAACTGTATTGAGAATACAGGGTGTTGTAAATAACTATCCCCTGTGAGCTGCAACTGTAATTACAACTGTAGTGAGAATACAGGGTGTTGTATTTAACTATCCCCTGTGAGCTGCAACTGTAATTACAACTGTAGTGAGAATACAGGGTGTTGTATTTAACTATCCCCTGAGAGCTGCAACTGTAATTACAACCGTAGTGAGAATACAGGGTGTTGTATTTAACTGGACCCTGTGAGCTACAACTGTAATTAACAGAAACCAATGGTAGATGAGAGTAGCTGGTCAAACGAAACAATTGTAGCCTGAGGTAGTTACTCAATTACTGCTTTTATTGACGTTACCTACGTTTCAGTGAAAATAATAAATTACTTAGTACTTGATGTAGTTAAATACACCTTCACACTTCGACTTCGTTAAATATATACTTTAGGGTTCAAAATTGTAATTAATTACAAATTATAATAATTTCTTAAATTTGTGGTTTGATTATAAATAACTGTTTTTGGACAGATATACTCACCGCAAATTATGTTATATCTATATTTCCTAAATTGTTCAATTGCTAACATAGCAAAAAGTGATAATAATTATGGTATTATGAGAGAAAAAATCTCAAAAAAAATCTGTTGGCGTAAGTAGTATAAATATTATGGAATTTTCCATACATTTATATTTTTCATCCTTTCTCTTCGTCCAGCCTCAAAAGATCTGAGTCCAAAATTTAAATTATTTCAAATTTAGTGCTTGATACTGCCAAATTACGTTTTTCTAATGACCTTTTCACAAAATATTATTTTTTGTTGTTATAAACTACAACCAACAATGTGTGAAATGCATTTAGATCGTAACACTTTTACATTTATTTTAAATAAATTTATGAAAGTACAAACATGGAGAATTTTAATTAAAAATAAAACAATGAAAACATGAAATAAGGGTTTTTTATGCTTACTAAGTTTATTACCGATTACTGAATAATATATAAAATATAGAAAAATGGCTGATGAATTATTCAGAGTCAGGGACCGAACTTTAGCTCAATTGGGGATTTGAACCTTATATATTAAACTGAGCCATGACGCAGGCTAAGATATATTATAATGTAGCTTTGATAATGATGAAAATATATAATTATATTTTTATCATACCAATTCTAACGTGAATATCATTTATGAGTGTGCCTTCAACAGCCGAGATGCAACACCGATGCTAACCATTAGCGATTTGGTATTTTTTATATGCAGGAGTTAAACATTTAGTTTATTAACGTTCTTTGATTTATTTCAATGTTTGTTATAGTTCAGTGATTGTTAGTATTTACAACACGATTATCCCGATTTTCACAAAAATAACAATAAAAACAGTAAGGTATTATGATTATAATTTAAAATGAATATATTATTTATGTACTATATAATATTTTATATGTAAATACTATATTTTAATTAAGTTTACTAAAGATATTTAGTATTAAAATATGTTTTTTATTCCACCTTTACTTCATATGTTTTGAAGTATACTGCAAATTATATATGATTCTTAAAATTCCTGTATATTTATATGAACTTTTGTTAAGAATATAATCACCAATATTATCTAAATGAAAATTAACATATTAGTTGTGTTTTAGACAATTAATATAGTAAATCTTGAATGTGCAATACATGCAATCATTCAAATAAATGTCATTACTCACTAAGTCAACAATAACACATTTCTATAAATAACAACAACTATAAACTTGTGATTTTGATCCGTTGAAATAACATCAAAGATATTTTTCATTTTGTTTATGTAACCAAGAACAATGATTGTTATATAACAATAATTTATAAACTAAAGAAAATAATTTTATGAGAATAAATGTTATAAAACAACCCTCAATACAATGGATAACCAAGTCTAGATTTGAAAATACAGTTTTATACTGTATTTGCGATACAACCACCATACTTAATTACAAGAAAGTACGCAGCAATTATATTGACATATAATTTACAATGAGGTTATATAACTTAAAGAATATATAGGTTAATATTAAAGAGGAATTTGTTACTCATTACTAATTATTATTTATTTGTGTAAAATTTATATTTGTTCCCTTTTGATCTTTAGAGAATTCTGATCTAGGTTTTTAATTTATTAAGCCAAGGTTTGTACATATATAAGAATATGAATTTACAGGTGAACAACACATATTTGTAACGTATTCTCCAAGTTAATTTAGAATTAGATAGATAGTGGCAAAGAAACATGGTAGTTACAGCATCTAACTCGTTATGGTATTACAGTTTCAAGTTGACAGCATCTCGAAAACAACATCTTGGATTTAATATTGTTTCAATTTTATCTGTAAGGGCAACATAATGTATTAAGTGTAAGACAAAAATTTATTGGGGACTATAAAGATTAGGTAGGTTAATTTTTAGTTAATTCTATACATATTATTCCTAATAAATAGTGGCCTATTATATTGTGGGACATTAAATAATATCCAAGAGTATAATAAAGCTATAATATAACATCTAATAACATTTTGGGATACAACGCAGGTTTTTTTTCAATCAAAAAAATTGTATATTTTGCCGCGTGTTGTTTTAACTAAAATTTATTCTAATTAATGTTGGAAAAATAATGAGCAATTCAAATTATTATAGAACACTCAGAATGTATTATTTTAATGTGCTTAACATTTACAAACATATCGTAAATTCTTTTGTGAATCTCTCTGGCCTAAGGAAGGTGAGAGTGACTCGCCGAAATCGATCATTATAATATTTATACATTTTGTAATTGAATTGTAAATATTTGTGCATTTTGTTCTTTTATTGTAATTTATTTTTGCTGTGTGACGTTCGGTTGTACTATATATATGTACACGTATTATGCTAATTAAAAAAACTACTTTATTTCCTAATAAAAAATATTGTTTCAAACGTTAGAATTTTGTTGTTAGAATTTCGCGTTAGAATTTGTGTTGAATGTTAGGATTTTGAACTAAGAAACTGGTACTAGTCGTACCATTTAGATTCAAATGTTATATGTAAAATGTGCGGTTTTTTACGTGTAGTTTTAATTATAACCGTGACATGGAAATTCGGTAGACATGAGTCAGTCTAATTTTCCCTGCAAAGGTAATGGAATTAATTTCATGTCTTCTATTCCAAATTATTACTGTAGTATACGACCAATACTTCTTAATAATAAACTAATAAATCATGTTAAAGCCCTTTTACTTTTTTAATTATTGAATCCTTATAGTAAAGATTAATAAAAATTAACTTTTGCAAATAGCTGTACATGATAGTATTTCCAGAGTGGTAAATATCTGTAAATACAAATTTCATATTTTTACAATTTTGCAGTACTTACTCAGAAAATTCCGTTTAACAATATTTATTTAAATATAGTATTTAATAATACATTTTCATATGTATTGTGTCATGAACGCTTCTAAACTATAAGAATTTAATTATCTATATTCCTGTACCTTTCAAAGTTTATGAAAATACTTTATGAACTGTTTATGGTATTATTGGGTAATAATGGGCGAATCAAAAAGAAAACATTCAGAAGCCGAATTTTTTATTTTGACAGGATTGCATTATTTTTTAATTTTGTATTAGTTCTTTGTCATGATTTATTTTATTGTATTGAAAATAGAGTAACTTTTTTTCTGTAGATTCCCTCTTAGCATTTACGATTATACTCTAATTCAAACACATGTATAAGAATACAAGCATCAAACAATTAAGCGAACAACGATCATACTCTAGTGTAGATAAGAAGTCTTCATTTACACTAAACACGTTTTATTATCATTTTAATTATGTTTTATAATTTTATATTTATATAATTAGATAGTATCCTTATTTTAAATTTTTAAACTATATTTATTACTACTATTTGTGTAAACATTTTAAAAATAAAATTTCACCTAGGATTAGACAATACTAAGATAATACTAGTTTTTTATTAGCTCTTAATATGAGAACTCATTACTAATTTATAGACTGAGTTATATTATGGAAAGCATGCAAGTGATTGATTTATTTGTAACAATTATTTTTAATTTCTCTCTTACGTATATGGAACTACAGCTTATTTACAGCAATTGTATTCCTTATTATTATAATTTTGTAATATTATAAAAGTAATGTATGTTACGATCCAACTTGAAACTTAAAATATTGGTTACCATTATATTGTTATTAGGTGTTAAGATAGGTCTAGCTTTTAACAGGTGTATGAAATTCCAAATAAATAGCAATGTGAAGTACTTCAAGATTTGTATGGTCTTTGTTCAAGTTTAGCCAAATATTCCGGAAGCAATTTAGCTCCCAGACCAGAGGTCCTCGGTAGATACATTGATCGAACTGATTCCCTTTGACCAAAGTCCCTTTCAGGTATTTACTAGATATTGATGGAGGGTTGGGGAAATATGATGGATAGTGCAACAACACTTTCATACTATTATTGAGAAGAGATTTGTCGGTTGTTGATTGATTTGCTATTTTTCATTTCGATTTAAATTTACAAATAAAATATACAATAAGAATGTTTGATTTATTTACGAAAACTACGCTCTAATTGAGTATATTACTCAATACCTTCAACAGATTATTAAAAAAACTTCAATGACATCAAAATATAAACAGTGGAAAATAAGTTCTGATTCATCCACGTTTAATCTAAACGGATTAAAATATCGATGTGAAACCTTCAGCATACTGAAAATGGTTGAAATTCATTTTTTAAGTCGTTCTTAAGGTTGAAAGTTTTCACCCCCTTTGTGATGAAATGGGGGGAGGGGTAAGAGGGTAACTTTAAATTATAAAATTGCAACCTATGTCTTGTGACATATAATTAAAAATGTATATTGAATAAAACCCCAACACACTTACAAGACACCTACCTGCCTCTTCTTTATAAGGGTGTATGGGGGGGGGGGGGTAACTTTAAATTTTCAAATCCCAATCTGTGAAATATAATTGGACAAATCTATTGATTAGAAAAACAATGCAGTATTTTGACATACTTTAAAAGTGAAAAGATCAATTAATAGGAGAAGCAATATGAAGGAATAGTTTAAGGCACCCGTGACTAAAACTGTAAAAACACAACATTTGATAATATTATTGAAATTTTATGTGGAGCTCATAATGCCTTTTATATGCAACACTTGTTACAATCGTTGATCTTCAGCAGTTTGGTAGTGTGCTAGCCGAGTGTGGAAACACAGCATTAAAAAATTTACTCTTGAGGCTGAGCTATTTGTAAAATTTGTTCTCGTTGATTTTGGACACCAGTTGGCTTCTTTTGTCATACAGAGTTTTTAATGTAACCCCAGAAAAATAGTCCAGTGGAAGTTGAGGAATCTCACTGGAATCTCCACAGTGCCCTTTCTACCTATTCATCTCCTTCCGAAAGCATTGTGTAACTACTGTCGTTCATGATGACTATAATGTATAAGTGCACATCATGTTGGAACCGAACACTATCTATCTCCTGTCCAAACATGTTTTGAAGTACAAGTACGATTGCGGTACGAAGAGCTTAAATTTCCGTTTATTATAAATGAACCTACTAGCCTTTGATGGTGGTAGATTACGAGCCTCCAAAAACAATTGTGGATTTATATCAGACCAGCAACGACATTTATACCTATTTACAGTATCGTTTGTCATATCAGACCAGTAACAACAATTAAACCTATTTACAGTATCGTTTGTCAATAAGAACACTAACGATAATTATACCTATTTACAGTATCATTTGTCATATCAGACCAGTAACAACAATTAAACCTGTTTATAGTATCGTTTGTCATCAATATTAAATATAAATCTCATCGTCAAAAACATTTATATTTATTAATGTAGGTTCCGTGTCCCAATTCCTCCTTATAATGTCTCAAAATTCAACACTACGATCAAAGTCGTCTTCACTGAGATTAGGTGAATTCTATAAGGTTTATGTTTATCTATGTGAAGGATGGTTTTTACTGAGCTATGGCAAATGCCATGCTCGACTGCACTTCGCATTGTATTTCACATATATTTTTGTATCTCATCTATTGTGGCTGGCCAACTTGACCATGGCCTATTTTTTTACTCTCATTGAACAGTTAACCTATCATTGCAACTTGTAATATGATTGATACCGTCTGGAAACTTATAATCAAATCACTGTGCAGCCTCAAGTACGATCTCAAACGATCCCCACAACCTTTCATCATCAAAACAGTTAACAGTCCAAACTCCGAAACTTCTATTAAAAAAAGCTACTGAAATAATACTGGATATAAATTAGACCCAAAACAAACTTAAATGAAATGTATTATGACACCCTAATCAACCAAAAGCTCAACTTAAACTAATTAGGGAGAAAGAGAAAGTCAAAGGATTCAAAGCATACAGTGAGGGAAGTCCAGACTTCAAGTCGAATTTGAAATGGAATTAGTCACTACTGTAAATGTTTGTACTTTAGAAGTTCTTCAAAATCAGGTTATGAATAATTCAGTATGTTTTTTAAAGGTAATGTAATACCTAACTTCCTTTTCCATTCCACAGAAAATTATTACGGACATAGTTTCAGGTTATGTAAAACTCATGTGTTATAAATCGTTAAATAATTAACTATCAGTCAAAGTTAATTAATTATTAATTGTTATGAATCGTTTTTATGCACTTCATCAGGGGTCTCTTAGACCTTTTTTTATAGTCCATTTCTCTCCCTCCAAATCAGACTTTATAAATAATAACTTTATAAATAATATTTTAAGGGACTAGTAATTTAAAATTTAAAGATTTTAATTTAAATTTTCAACCCCTTTACCCCGTTTTCAAACCTTAATTGTTATTTATCCATAATTGTTACTTACCCCCCCCCCTTTAAGGGAGGTAAACACTTATCAACTTCAGGAATAACTTAAACAATTAATTGTATGTGTAAGGTGCAAGTTTCAAATCGATATCTCGATCTATTTAGATTATACAAAGGTGTATCATGACGTATTATCCACTTTTTGTGTAAGGATAAATAGTAATATTATTGGGAATAAATTAAATTTACAGAATATTAAAAAAAATAACAATTATATTGCTATGTATTTATACATACTGTTATGTAATATTTTTTTAATTAAATTTATTCATCTTATAGTAAATTTACATGTGAGTGGTGATGTGAAAAAAAGTATTTGTACTGAGAGCGTCTAAATGTTGAAATTTGTTTATGTTTTTTTTCTATTTTCTTTTAGTATATATTTTGTCTAAATGTTCAAACGTAATATTGGTGATATTTATACCATTGAGTATATTGGAAAGTCCCTTATAAAATAATTGAACAATTCTCATTTGATACATCTATAAATCATCTACCTCTTCGCTAAAAGTATGTTAATATTTTCTTACAGTATTTTTGTTCATTTTTATACAGGGATCAAATAATATTTGTACGTACTATTTGGTCGAGTAGTCTAAAGAGTCAAGACTTAAAGCCAGTTAGAGGCAGGGCTATCGTTGGTTGGAACCCCGCCATGACTGGACCATTTACCAGTAATATTCACCATACAATGTACAGGTTTACCCCCTTACTCTGAATAAGTTTCCTACTCAGATCAATGTAGAGTAACGTTACGGAGGAGATCGGCCTCCCTTAATAACAAGAATATATCATGCAGTTGTCCTTGTTTCTTTAAGCCATTGAGTGTTTAATAACAAGGCTCATTAGCTCTGTAAGGATAAATCCTTAGTAAAAGGACGTTTTTAACTGTCATTACGACCCTTTCTCTATTAATAATATGATTTTTATCATGTATGTATCTATTCAGCGTATACTACTTCTACTCCATATGATTTTTTTACCTACATACCAAAATGTTATTTGTTTATTTTTGTAATGTTTTAACATTTTTATTGTTTTTTATCCACGTTAGTAGATTTCAAGCTAAAATTGTTATAGATTTTTCACAAATAAAAAATATATCGTCCAACTATAATTGGTAAATTTGTTTTATTAATTGTAGTTGCATCGATAGTGTCTTTTTTGTTTCATGCGTTGTCTTTAGAATAGTAAACAATACAGTACATTTATTTAATTTTTTTACAATTAACTCATAGCGTGGTTCTTTTAAAACAAATTAATTTCTTAGCAACTGTATGTATGAACAAAGTGCCTTTAAAATTATAGCTAAACATTTCAATTCCGTAATTTCTATTTCTTTGAACATATTTGAGTAAGCATTTTAATTAATTAATTACCCAAATAACATTTAGTTCTTTCACGTTTATTGTCATAAAATCAAGAAACTACAAAAATATTTACAACGAGAACCGAAATACCACAAAACAAGGAACAATGCTTAGTATTTTCTTGTTCAGCGTAAATACTACAGGTATTTTGCCACTAGTCTAGACAGTCATGTTGTGGAGACAATATTTCCATATTGTAGTAATTTAAAAGCTTTTCTATTACTAAATGAAAATTGTAACTTATTCTACAGTTAATAAAAGAAGTTGTGTTCTCTGTTTATTTGTGTTTTATAGTTATATTGTAATGGTATTATGTATTTTGGTTTTATTTTTTGGTAAAATATTGTAATAATTGAAATAAGAAATTGTAAATATTTTTATACTAGGCTGAAGTGAATTGTTTGTGTTTATTAGTTTGTAGTGAAGTGCAGCTGTTGTGAATTACAGTGAAGGTACGGTCTTGCATAGCAGGTCCTGTTATGTGCCTTATCAGTGTTAGGTGTAGACGCCACGGAGAGCAGCCCGCCTGATAACATGTTACTATAATCTGGACTCTGACAAGAAACCTGTTGTATTTTGTTGCCTATACTGACCACACTACTCGTAAAAGTGGTCAGTCAGTTCCGGGTTGTTATTATTATAACTATTTACTGGTTATGATAGAATAAAATCATTTATTCATATTATGAATAAAGAACAATAATGGAACGACATTTACGCTGCTGTAGTGGAATAGAATTCCCTCAGTCGGCAAAAAACCTTTAAACCTGATATCTACCCCTAACACATTTAAAACAGAATAATGAAAGTTCCACCTAAGTAATAGACTAGTATGTATTTATGGTGTTAAACTTAACCTCAATAGGTGACCTTGTAGCTTAGAGTAACTGTACACTTATATCGTATCTCTAGAAGCTACTTTCAAGACACAAAGTTAAGATTAAATTGAGGGTAAATATTGTGCAAAATTCTGCCTCTATACCTTAGAAGCCACACGTCACAACTTTCTGCGTGCAAAAGCCAGGTCATTGGTTTACTTAACGTTCGAGCACTTCCTTCTCTATGTGGTTAAATAGCACTTATACAAAAGCGATCGATGTTCAAATGAATGATAATTATGCATAGTGCTCATTCGGTACTTACGCGTTCTGACTCCCATCGTGGAGTAAGGCTATTGCTCATCCAGATATATGTCAAAATAGAACTCTGCAGAAGGATTTCAACAAAATAAATCTAAAACACTTCATAGCTCTATCCTATATCTACTTTATCGGATTTCCTATCCCAGGAAACGAAATTGAAATATTTATAATTACTCTCATGTATTGTTGTTTGATAAAATATAACGGGTTTTTTCTCCAAAGTAAACTGAGCGTATTATAGCGAAAAGTTTAAGAGACGAAATAAGAATCTAATCTCCGGTTCAATTATAAACAGTGTAGGTGGATAAATCCTTCGTTTTAACGATAAAGTTGCTGAACAGTTCGCTAATAGGCGTGGGAAGATGTAATTATTGAAAATGTCAATTGGGTTTAGCATAGGATCAATTCTATTACTGTTGATATTTTATATCCAGGCAAAGGCAAAATCGCTGAATATATAAGTTTGATCAATGGTCGTACAATTGTGTAAATAAATAATAATACTCATATGGGGAAAGAATAAGAAAGTCCTTACTCCATTCTCAGCATTGTGTTCTGTAAGTGGCTTCTATATAAGTACAACATTGATTGAGTTACTACTAAGAATGGTTAGTAGTATTTGTACCCTTCTTTAATTTTTATTTACAAAATATTTATGACCCTTTGTGTTTTAAAACATTATTATTTTACATCACTAAGAAATTTAATAAATATCAGTGATACATTATTAACAGGTGAGAATTTGATTTTCATTTATGTAATGTTTAACTTAATAGTATTAAACTATTGTACTATGAACAAACATTAATGGTTGCTATCTAAACACTATAACATGGTGTACAGCTTAATGATTATGAGAAAATAACCATATGAATGTACATAAACAAACTTAAAAATGTCTAAGGACTAGAAACGGGTGCTGTAAAAATTAAAAATAAAAAATAAAATAAAAACTGAATCAAATACACAAACACATATGTACACTATTAACCTGAGTTAATATTATTATTTGAATTGATGTAGCAGCAATATCCTATCTACTACTTAACTAAAGTATGAATGAAAAAAAAAATGCTTGGTTACTTTGTTGACGTGATACATCAGTGGTTAAAGCCTTTGAATTTGGAGGGTAGTTTCAAGGTTTAAGGTTCCATTTGAAACTTAGGTAATGTTCTGACTTTCATACGTTGAATAACATTCATACTCAGATTTTTGAGGCCTGGAAAAATGGGCAAGCCAAACTAAAATAAATAAGTAAATAATGAGTAAAAATACTACATTACAAATAAAAGAAACCAAACTTGGATTTGTAAAATCTACAAATAATAAAGCTCTAACTCACATCATATATTACTATCAATCAATAAAAATTTCTTTATTCATCAAATAAATAGTACAGTGTATTAATTAGTATCAAATACATTAAGTAATTAACTAATATACGCTTAAATGACTTTTAATATACAATAATACAAATAACTGTCAAGCGTATAATTAATTTAAAAACTACTTAATAGAGTAAATTGGTAGATGTAGCAAATATAATTTTAATTTATTTTTAGATCTATTATTTTTTTCAGTTTTTATAGAATTAGGAAATTATATTAAATATTTGACTAGCATAGATTGACTTTTTTAAAGTTTAATATTTGACCTTTCTATTATTATATAATAACAGTATCCAGTCCAATGACTGTGCACAGAATTAATATTTTTTATGAACAATTGGCTTGTAGTTTAATATTGTTTGATATATGTAAAACCTGTACAGTCATAATGCCCAGATGCACAAAACATCCCTTTACAGTGTCACTCCGCTTAGGTTTCAGCATTACTCTAATTATCTTCTTTTTTTTTTGGGGGAGGGGGGGGGGCTTGTAGGATCATTGCTATATTATTTTTGATTGAAACTGCATATATTGCTTTCTCTATGCTATATGATACTGAGAAGAGAAAATTAAATTGTTTTAAGGTGTCAGTAATACACAGACCAGACATTTTACGTAAGGCATAAATACCTGAAAAAACTTTCCTTAAAACAGATTGAATATGCAATTCCCAACCAAAGTTTTCATTAGTTATAATTCAAGAAAGTTTTGTACCTTTTTTGTTTGAATTTTCACTATCAATAACAATTTCAAATTCTGTTTTTGTTTTATTAGGTTTCATGCCGAAGGTAATAGAGTTTGTTTTGTTAACATTCATAAGAAGATTTCTTTGACTAAAAAATTTATTTTTTAGTGATAGATCTTTAAGAGAAATGGATTTTAAACATTCTTCATTAGAATTGACCACAAAATAGGTAAAGTCATCCACATTCAAGCAGTCCCTGGCGTGCTCCCTAGACACCACTCAAGGCAAACCCCTAAGAGAGCAAATAAATAGCAGAGGCCTCAGAGTGGATCCTTGGGGGACGCCATGCATTATCCTCTGCAACGGAGACTTAAAATACACTATGTAATAATCCGGAATCATACCTGTGTCTTAAACATACGGAATGCGTAATTGCTAACATCAGACTTAAATTAGTCAAACTATATTTCTCCAACACCAAGAGTTTTCAACTTTTGAAGAGGTTGATCATGAGAGACACTGCCAAAGGCCCGGCTCACGTCCATAAAGACACCAGCAACCTTCCGCTACTTATTTATATTATCAATAACTGATTCAATAAAATCAGCCACTTTTGTCAAAGTGGACCTGCCCGGGTGAAAGTCATGCTGTTTCTTATCTAAAATGTAATACAATTCTAAGTAATCTAACAACTCCTTTTGCACAATAACTTCATACACCTTAGACACAGTTGGACGCAGACTTATCGGACGAAAACTGGAAGCATCATGTAAAATATCTTAACTGTATATGGAAATAATTTTAGTTATTATTAATATAATTTTTTAGCTTCTTAATATTTTAGCAAATAATCTGTGTTACCTAACTTCTACGTCAGAAACATAAAACTAGGAACATGAATAGATAATATATTATGTTCTTTGATCTCATAGTTTTGTGGCTTAAATTATATTTTGTAACCTTTTACCCACATAATAATATTTGCCAGACCCTAAAATCTACGTTATTTTTATCTGTGCCTTCAAAAGATATGACGCAACCCAAATGCTTCCACGCAGTGGAATTGTTATTATTTATTTCCAGGAGTCTTAAACTTACTTTTAAAAAGGAACTATGTGTTTTTTTTTTTTTTAATATTAGTGGAAGATTTTAAAACCTATATATATGTGAAAATTAAATAATCATGTTGTTATAGAAATTCTCACCTTAATTTGTTTTCAGCTATGCAGTAATTAGAATTGTACTAACCCATATTTAATTTGGTACAATTTAAATCATTTTGTATGTTGTTTTATTCAGTTTAATGTACATTTAAAAAATTTGTATTAAACATACTTAAAAATGAATGTATAAAATACAAAAAGTAATATTAATTTATAGGTTTTAATCAGTAATTTCAAACACTAAACCATGCATGTGCACATGATATTGTAAAATGAGGTTTAGTTGATAATAAACATACATGATAACATAAGGAAAATAATAAATTTATTGAATGATAAAATTATAAATTGTATAATTGGTTATTGCAAGTTTTAATTCACATACATATCCGATTTAATTATAAAAATACTTGAATTACGTGTTATCTTTCATGTAAAGGTTCCCTCCAGTTTTATTTTTGTATAACTCGTAAAAGAGCTTGAAAGTCATACTTATTGATAGGTCAGTATATTTAATGGAATTGGTCCGCCTTGACGTACGTGTGGTGAGCTGGCTTGTGAGGGGTAGTTTTAAGTTATCCACAGCCAAAAAATACACAAAAGGATGTATTTTAGGACAGTGTTCATGCTTGCCACGTTTATCATCCATAGTTTCAATATAAAAAATGTTCCTATGTAAAAGCCTTACACGTTTAGGCCTTAACTGATGTAAACTGCAAGTAAAATACCGGCACACTGGCTTGTTAAAACTATTACTTATAACATGATACTGCAAAGAATTATGTTGTAAAACTATAGCTTCTACAGTTATATTTTGCTCATTAGGTAATTTTTGACAATTTCAAGCATACTGAAAGGAAAATATCATTTGTTTTCTGACTACATAAAATGTTTTGGCATTACTGAGTAACACGTTCACCGAACTTGTCTAAGCAGCAGATTTGACATAAGCAAATGTCTTACCCTCAACAGTTTGGCCAGTAAACTTGGACACATAAGCATCCTTACTTCACTTTGATGTTTTCCTAAATGTTGTTTTCAGTCATTTCTCTTAACTGTTTGTTTTCCTACCTCTTTAAGTACTGATATATGTAATTTGTTCTGCCAACTTGACATAATTAGCTAAATAATACAATAAAACTATTACATAATTATAGTCACAATCAATATATAATATTTATATAATGTTCTTTTTACTACAGGGAAAACAGACTGGCTAACACGTGATGTTGGTAAAATATACCAACAAGTGATATGCAGAGGCTACTAAAAAGAGTACCAGCCTCAACGTAGAAAATATTCATTAACATTTAAGTAGATATTTATGTAGAGCCATGGATATTGGATAAAGTTTTTTTTTCTCCTGAAGAAGGTTCTACATTCCTTTATATCCAAATTACAGAACATCTACTTCCTCTTTTTTTATCATTTTTGCTCAAAGCATTTGTTTAAAATTTCCCCTTACTTCTTAAAGTAGGCCTATGTATGCCATTTAAATTATACGACAAACATTTAATAAATTATTTCTTCAAAATTTGTATCCATTATAGTATAATAATTTAAAATAATTCACGATATAAAATGGTTGCCATCGACGTGGACACTAGTAGATAAATCTGTGGTGTCCATGTTGGATGGTGGTCAAGGTCCGGATGTTGTGTGGGGGAGGAGAACTGAGTTTAAGACTTATCAGTTAGCTGAAAATCAGACCAACACTACGTGGTTCGGATTCCACGTATAACTGTAAGTCCCATTGTTTCCCTTGCTATTGGGCTATTAATAAATAGTCCTTTCTGAGCTAAGTCGAACTCAGATAGTAACAATTACTACTCCCGTTCATTGACACTCATTTACCCCACATATTCGCCCATATATCTAGGATCGGCGTCCTAGAAATGAATAATGAATAATTAAGTGTGGTACTTTTTGCTGGTACCTATTAAATAAAAAAATTTAAAATTTAATTATATTACTGGAAAAGTGTTTGGTTAAGCTACATTTGTAAATATTTATGAAATAAGGCAAGTAGTAATATTTACTATGTTAAATAACTGAATTACTGGGAATAATTAACTAATTAATTATTATAGTTAATTACAAGTAATATAATTTATAATACAACATTATAGCGTACATATAATGTACGGTCCAAACTGAATAAATGTTCAAGCTAAGTATTCACGATTTGTACACACTTTGTTAAATGCTGGCTAAATATTTCAGAAGCAATCAGCTTCAAGTCAGGGGGTCTAGGATAGTTGTGATGATCACATTGATTCCCTTTGACTAAGGTTCCCTGCAGACATACAGGAGATATTGAGGGGGGGGGAGTAGAATGATTGGATACAGTGTTGTTAGTTACCTATAAACTTGCCATTGTGAACAAACCTATTCCATTTCGTTGATTTATGTCATTAAAACCTATTTACTACTAACATTGTGTTTTACGTTGATATATTATATTTTTTAATCATTATTTAGTAGTTTATAAAAACAACAGTTTGATATAAGAAAAATCATTCCTAACCTAGATATTTAAGAAATCTTGGTTACTTATAAATAAAAAAAAAGATGTATATATAGGGCCTATATATGATTTGACAATAACAATAATAAAGAAATTATATTATAAATATATTATGTTGGTTAATCCAGAAGTCGTTTAAAAGTCATGAAAATTTAACTGAAATATGTCATATAATCCAATATGGTTTTAAGTACTGGACTGACCATTAAAATTCGTTAAGTCCTTCTTACTTAATAGCCATTTACTTTTATTTTCATTTCATTAGTGTTATTAATCGTATAGTCACCTTAACAGAACACAGACGTGTCCAAGGAGTTAAGAACATTTGATTGAAAAGTTTACGTCATGTCCAATCCTGTGATCTTTTCTAGTTCATATAAAAGCTATTTATAAACCTTTTATATGAACTAGAAATATTAGAACTATAAATATTTTCCTTTGTTACATTAAAAGTATCGTTAAGATTGAAACAAATATTTATGTATATAAAGCATTATAATTGTATCAAATTAAAATGTAAATAAAAAACGTTATGGGTAGTAACTAACAATACCATAAGTATTATTTTCATAATTTTGATTCAATGATCACTTACTTTATGCACACAAATAAATGGCCAACCACTTAAAAATATTTTCATGTACGTTTAACATTATTATTTGTTGTATTGTACAGTATAATAATAAATTAAGTTTGTGAATAATGAAATGCCTTTTATTTTTATTGTTCAGGCAGAAGTCTTCTTACATTAAAGCCTTTAAAGGCGAGGAAAGTTCTTCCCTTTAAAATGTTGAGTGTGTTTTTACAAGTAAGGTGGCATGTTAGCTCTGAAAGAACAACGTTTGGACGTAAATAGATATGTCATTATGTATTGATAGTACATATTCATTTTAATAATACAAGAATTACAAACAAGGTTTTAATATTCCAACCACATTATTTTTAGTTAATTAATGTAAAATAATTGTATTATGGAATAGGGATGAAAATTTACTCTAATTTAATGGAATTTGTGTTTTTGAATTATAGTTTTGGTACTAATAACAATCACAAATGTATTTAAATTTACATTCATTTATTTATTCATCTATTTATTCATTTATTTATTTATTAAGATAGGTTTAAGTAGAAAGGAGTTTACAGTTCTAACCTCACCCCTTTAAATAAATAAATACATAAATAAATGCATGTTTCATTTCATTTTCATTTATTCAGTATAAACTACTTCCAGCCTAACTAATTTCCATCGTTCCCAACATTCCTATTAAGTGGTATGTATGTATATGTTCTCTTAAAATAATACTCAAATTATACTATTACAAATATAACATTTGTCACATAATAGTTTTTAAGTTAATACTTATTCTAACAAAATTATTAGTTAATTTTGTTCAATCATAGTTAAGCTAAGAAAGATATGGTAATAATTGATTTATAACTAGTTGACAGACAATCAATATTAAACATTTATTATTAGAACATTCTATTTTATTAATTTACAAAGATTCATATCAAAAATGTCTTTTAAAAACTCATTATAGACGTAACTGTACGCTCTTAAGTCCCTTCAAAATCATACCGTGAAATTTTCAATTTCCTCACTCCCATTTCTTTAAATCCACTTTCGTAATCCTTTTGAAGTGGATATTCAACCAAATGTAATTGAGTTCTTTAATGTTTTTGTCACAAAATTACAGTCTTTCTAACCTTTTATATTGGAGAAACGTACGCAAAGTCCTGAAAGTTAGATTCTAATTCTAATAAGTTTAAAGTTACAACTCACTCTACGTTACAATTATTACATGTAAAAAAATACATAAAAATTATGTCTGTGATTATAATGGGTGTTAAATTACTCATATATTGGTTAAGGAAATTTCTCTTAATAAGTTATGTTTTCATTCTTAACACATGTATTGTGTTTTTACTGCATATGGCAGGGAATAACGTCATGTGATTTATTTTGTTGTTATTTTCGTTTACAGAGGTAATAGGAACGGGGTATTTATTTTAAACATAAAACAAGTATTTTTGTTGTCTACTTTAATAATTGCAACTAATGAGTGACATAATATTGAGCTATAAATAATAGTAATTTTATTACTATTCATAAATAAATATATTTAATTGGATTTAAATAAAATCTTCAATATTTCAAGGATGCAAACACCCTTAAGGCCAAGGCCATCTCTAGGTCGAAGAAGGTCACACCCTGTGAGGTAGTTCAAGTATAGCCTGGCAAATGAGGGGCTTGTGCAGCAAGGTAAGTGAAATCATCGAGCTTAATTTTCTTTGGCATCTAAGGACCTCAAAACAGACCTTATGTTTTAAAAATAAGTTAATATTTAAAATTTAATAAAATACGTCATTAAACTGCAATATAAGACGTACCAACCTTTGGATGGCTTGTATTAGCAATGTTTTGCATTTATAAGGTCGTTCCAGATCTTGAACAGTTACTATCAGAAAAAGAATGAGTTATATTGCTTACAAATACTATGGCAGCCTATATTGGGAATTCAATTATATATACTTTTTTATAATACAAAGTTACCGGTTAATACTTATAATCAATTTAAGGAATTACATTTTATCCTATTACTTAACTGAAAATATATCCGAAGTTGAAATGTATACTTAAAAGTAGCATTCACTGAAGAAGATTTTTTTTAAACACCATGAAATCCAATTTAGCCAGTTTACAAAGAAACAATATTCTTCTAATATTATACATTCAGGTCCAAAATATGTTTAACAGAATAATTTACTTTTTAAGTGTTTAAGGAATAGTGATGGGTTTTTAGGTTAACTGTTTGAAAGTCTCGTAAACTGATGATGAACTGACATAAAAAGACAACATGACATTAAGTGAATAAAGTATCCCCTACCAAAGCCAAAGTGGATTTAGAGTAAGGGGAAAGCGGAAATTGAAAATTTCACGCTGTGAATTTCAAGGGGCTTTATTGGGTACAGTGGGGTCCAAAATGACTTTTCTGAAAGCGTACGTTTGTTGAGACTTTATGAAGCTTTTAATTAACTTATGCTCGGATGTGTTGAAAAAATATATAAAAAGAAATACTTTTACTATAACAAAGTGAACACTCTTTAACAGTAGGTATTTGGTTATATTTCACAAATATACAACGTAGTCGTGAAAATATAGATAGATACCCTTGGGTTGTTTTACAAATATGTTCAGTTGTAACCAATAATCCTTCAATTCAAAATTTAAAAAAAACTTGCATTGCCATTTTTAAAAAGTAAAACTTCATTGTAACAAGGAATTTAAACTACATTTTTCAAATCATGTAAAACCAAGTTATAAAATGAAATAAAACATTACACAAAACTTATTAGCTGTCCTTTCTTTGTTTTTAATCCAATAAGATGAGAATTAGTAAATTAAGGACTTGTTCTTTGTCACTGTTATTGGACGGTATATGTTTTAAAGACAATGAATTGTTAAGCAGATATTACCGCATTTGATAAATATTTCCTTCTTAAGTTGCAACATTTGAAAACTAGACCGTACTTTACAATTTGTTCTATAGTACGTAATTCTTCAATGAAATAATATAATAGTGTCACCCTTATTCCTTGATATTGAGGTATCTTATTTTGCAAACCTTAAATTTTTACAGGACAAAACTAAGATTTCGCATGTAAGAGGAGTATTACGTTCAACCTATGACTACCAAGGGCATTTTTGTAATATTACAAAATAAATGTATGTTTTTAACTATATATCAAGTAGTACGTGATATTTAGTCTTTACAATCTAGTCTTGTAAATATATGTAAAGTCCTATCATCATGATTAGGTTAATTTGGTTTTGTTTTCAATAATTTTGTCATTGTTCTATTTTACATTCTGTTGGACATATTTTATGATATTTAAATTTTAAACTTAAGGTAAAGTAAAGTAAGAACTTTGGAACTTGGTGATACAAATTTATTTAACATTACTTTCCGTCACAGAATATTTTAATAACTTAAAAAAAGGAATAAAAATATAAATAAATTAAAAAAATCACAATTCTATTGAGCCAAATAAATATACCAATACACGTATCTTAATTTATAAATTAATTTTAACTAAACTAAATTGATTGACTAGCTGGAAACAAGTGGGTTTTTTTGCGTTTGGGAGGGCCAGGCTTCAATAACTGGTAACGGCCCCTAAGCCAAAAGGCTTATTGTGCGCCCTCCTTTACAGGAATTCAAACCTCATTTGTCCTTAATTTATAACATAATTTCAATTAATTGATTTAATAGTTGGAAACCATTGTGTTCTTCGTTAACAAGTTATGTTAAACAATATTATATATTATAATATTGTTTAATTAAATATTAAATACGTTTAGGAATTAAATTAGGTAACCTTTTAATAAACAAAATTAAGATGTGGTAATTTATCAATATGTATGTATTATTCCACAACTATAAGTTTGTAAAAGGTTACAAACAAATATGTTATTTTTACTCTCTAATGTTTATTATTATTGCATACTATTATAGTTGTGATCAATATGTAGATTTCCACTTTCTATCAAAAGATTTCTCTTTTGTTCTATAAATAGAAAGATTATTTATTAACTATATATAAGACTTTTATAAATCTTAGAACAGTTAATTTCATATGCATTTAAAGTGACAATTCAAGAATTAGAAGTAGATAAGCACTTAAACTTATTATAACATATTGTTTATCTGTATGTTATTATTGCTTGCTCCAAGATTTATACACATACATACATGCATATACAAATCATATAAATTATACATCATTAAGGAAGCAAGTTATCCTAATAGGCCTAATAGATTAAAATGCTTATTTATTTGTAATTCTTCAACTGTCACTTTACATGGTTATTAAATTAACCGTTCTAAGATTTATGGGAGAATAATTAACAAAATAATTATGCATAACTTACGCACTTATAAAACTTACTGTAAGTAATTATTTAACTATCTAAGTGTATAAATGGGTGGGTGGATCAAAACCACTGAACATGTATGAGGGTTGTTTGTAATTAATTATTATTAGAAAAACAAAGGACAATCAATGTATTACTTAGTTTGTGTTACCTGTAATACAATTTGTCGTTTTGAAAGAAAATTGTTTACAAATCTTTGCTATACAGTAGTAGTTTGTTCAAATATACTTATGATCACGTCACCGTTTAACACTATATCACATAACCACACATGCACGTACAATAGTGATGACCCAACCGCCCACTCATACGTATAGTGGTGATGACCCACACGCCAACCCATACCTACAGTGGTGATGACCCGCACGCCAACCCATACCTACAGTGGTGATGAACCACCCACCTACCCATACCTACAGTGGTTATGACCCATCCAACTATCCATACACGTCCAGTGGGGATAAACGACCCACCAATCCATTCACGCAAGTGATATTGACCTACCCGCCCACTCATACACGTACAGTGGTATTGACACACCCGCCCACCCATAAACGTACAGTGGTATTGACCTACCCGTCCGTGCTTACACGTACAGTGGTATTTACCTACCCGCCCGTGCTTACACGTACAGTGGTATTTACCTACCCGCCCACCCATACACGTACAGTGGTATTGACCTACCCGCCCACCCATACACGTACAGTGGTACTGACCCACCTGCCCAGCCACTCAAGTACAGTGATATTTGCTTGTGGCTTACATTGATATACAAATAAACTACACTAAAATAATAAATGTTATCTTTTCCATCTCATTGGTAATCATAATTTGTACATTAGGCTAAGTAAATGAAAGTAATGTATTTGTATATGTTTATTTTTTAAGTGGTGTATTTAGGTGGAATTGATCAAAATTTAATCAGGCCTATATTGTAAGAAGAGCACGTTATATATGCAATGTATTTTATCATTAACAATGGTTATACTATCGATTATATAATTTCCACTTTCACATATAAGCTATTCTACAACCGAATTATAGGTCTATATAATTTATAAACAACACTTACGTTTTACCAGATAGTTCGTAGTTCTAAACTCAATATTACAATTAAAAATTTTTCATAAAAGTGATATTAATGTATATATTTGATTGTGAGATCTTCCAAGTGTTATTTGTTTTATGTTTTTAAGTACATTAGGACAAAATATATCTAAAGTAATGTATCTGTAAAAATGAATGGTGCCTGCTTTACGTCTCTGTAGGGGAGAACCCCCGTCATTAGTCTTGGGTACGTGGTTCACCATTTACTGTTTGATTCAAGCTTACTGCTACAATGTAGGGATAATCTAGGTACAGTATTTCATGTAGGCAGTTCAATATGATACAGGTTGTATTAAATAATCGGCATAATTTATAGGTTCTCAAATTAATAATTAACGTTCTAAGATTTAACGTATTTATATTGGTAATACGAAAATATGTTTCGAAATGTTTATTACTTTTATAAACCATTAAACAAAAAAAACGTTAATTTAAAAGCTCTGTCAAAACTCATTATATTGTTAAATAAAGTATTTATACTTAAAAGTATTGGTAATTTAATTCAGATTTTGATTTTACTTTTTACTTTTAAAAAATTACTTACTTGCAAATACAAATTTCTATATTTTACAAAATTAATTTATATACAATTTTATTTTAATATATAACATTTAGTCTAAAAATCAGTCCTAAATACTCTTTGAAAGAAGGTGATATACTTTATTGATGTGTGACTGGTTGCTGAAAAAGTATTGATGTAGTCAAAAAGAGCCAAAACGTGGATGAGACAAACAAATACCTTCAAATGAATTTGAAATTAAAATAACCAAATTAATTAATATAAAGTTAATAGGTTGATAATTTAAAAAAATAGACTATTACGACTAACCTAATCTTAGAACTTTTTCTTGGAATCATGTGGAATTTAGTTACTAAGTAAGTTTTTTATAAGTTTTTTCTATAGTTTTTTTATAGTTTCAAGTCATTTAGGAGTTTTTTTAGTGTTTAGTCATACAATAATGCTAAATTAACTGTTACGTAACATTGAAATATGTACATGGAAATATATTACCTTTCTGTCCTTAATTTTGTACCTTCATTCGAGTTGGTCTATTTACTTAGAAGGTCACCGTCAATTTGATGTTGTGTTTCTCTGATGCCCTAAGGACCACTGTTCCTACATCTAGATATTCTTTTAAATAATCATCAAACCAACATACATTATATCGTTCCAATTCCCTATTCCTAATATATAACGTACATTCTGGCTTCACACAATTGTTGTCGTTATTTTTGTAGTTTGACCATCAGAAGTCAACACTCGAATGGTTGTTGAAATAAGTCTGTTGACTATTGCATAGTATAGTTAGTGTTTCTGTTCGGTGAAAATGGGAACGGAATAAGTAAATTATATTTATAACCTAAAATAAGTACTACCATATATTGTATAAATACTGTATGAACAAAAATATAAAATATAGGCTTTTATTAATATGAAAGAGATTCAATAATATAAGTTTAAATGTTATTTTTTACCCTTAACACTTTTTACCATTTATTTTATAATGTGAATAAATATGTGTATATATTAATATATGAATATACATTTAAAAAGAATAATACTAAATAGCCTAAACTTTGGTTATTTTAAAATGTTATATGCATTGTTTAAGCGGTCTATGGGAGGGGGTGCAATCCTTAAAAATAAAAATAAAAATCTACCTCTATGTGGGTTTTGACTAGAAAAACGTATAATAAATGAGATAAAAAATAAATTTTTAATTAAATATGAAAGGATGTTAAGTGATGTATTTTTTACTCTAAGCCGTCTTTTTGAGAAATACCTCGAAATTGGTAAAAAAAGGCGTGACTAAATGTACTGTTATAATCAACCGTTTGAGAGTATATTATCTACGATGGGTACATAATGCAGTAATAAAATATCTAATACGCCCAAGGTTCCTATACGTACAAGAGGTTGTCTCATACAAGTACGCATTCATATCGCGCAGGTAGCAATTACGTCATAATGTGGCTTCAGCTGTGTTTTCTTTACCTTCGCTGCTGTAAACCAAACAAACCGGAAAATCCTAAAAAATCTGATATCCGTACTCACGATAACATTTCCGTCTTCGTTGTTGATTAATTATGAGTATGGTGTATTATACTGTGGCATGGCTTTGTTTTGAATAATTGTGAATTCATATGACTATGTTGTGAAATGCCTGAAGTGAGGTGTGCCTTACAGTTTGCAATAATAGCTATATAATATTAAAATAAGAAATTTAAGTAATTCCAAAATGCTCTTGAAAACAATAAAGTAACGGTTTTTAATGGGCAGTTTTAATTGTTCAGCATGCTGTGTTGGAGGTACAGAGTAAGTAATACTCTGTGTTGGAGGTCTCATCTGACGTCACAACTCAGCTTACATAGACCATATGAGAATGAGACAACCTGCTGTATAGGAACCTTAGTCTATGTAAGTAATATAGGCGTAGACTAAGGCGTATAATATGTAGGTAAATTGTGTGAAAACATACCATTATATTCGTGGCTGATATATTATTACGAACTAGTATTTTAAATTATATATTAAAATGTTATTAAAACAGAAATTAGCACGATATATCTGTATCAAATCTCGTAATATAAAATTTAGTTCACTTTGAAAATAATTTTTTTCCGTATGGAATAAGCAACCCTCATTATGAGACTATTCTTATCCAAATTGATACGTTTACGCTATAAATAAAATGTTTAACAAATTGTTTACACATAGTAAAATGCATTTCTTTAATTAACCTATTTTTTAATAGTTTTAATTTTAAAATGTCACAGGTATGCTTCACCATTTCAATCGGTTATGTTTTATGGTAAAAATAGTAAAAATAAAATAACGTTATGAACTAGTATAATTATTACATTATTTGCAGTTTATCTCATATGCCTAAAGAATTTTACAGAATAGTATTTTACTAAACAGCTATATCGAACACTATTGAACAAAGGTAATACACGATCAATTTAAAAATAACACTTGATAAATAAGGCACTCACAGCACTCACGTGAAATAATAGTGTGCAATAATTTGCTGACCAATGGTCTATTGGTCTCAGCACCTCTCAGAAGCTATCAGCACTTTCTCTCACTGTTGTACAAGGGTTTTCTGTGAATTGTTATTAAAAATTTTATGAGTCTGGCCATTGTATTTTTGTACTAGCTGTAAATGGACAAAAGTAATAGTCCTTAGTCTATGTAAGTATGTTGAGTTTGGACTTTTTATATCCTATTTAATCATATGTTTAGTGAAACAATTTGTTTCATAAGCTCTAACTACACTAAATTTAAGAGTACCCCAAAAACTAATTAAGCCACACGTGTTTAAGCTACACATTTAAAAAATTCTTCCCCCTCGTTATATTTCACTATGGCTTATCAATGGACCCAATATTTCCCATCCCCCTCTCACCCCTCAGTGTAATATGCGCCATACCCCCTACTGAAGGGGGGAGAGCAGATGCGTGCATTCTTGGTTAAGTGTCCTCACTAATGGACCCTTGGTTAATAAATAATAGCTCGGTGTCGAGGGAGAATCCTTATAAAGTGGTTAGTTGTAGGATGCTGTGTTACCAGTGGAACAAGATACTTTAAATACTAATATTCTTAACTCTAAACTTCAGAACAGGATTAGTTAACTTATGTCATATGTAGTATGTCAGATTGAAATCAACATATAATGTAATAATATTTTTTATCAAATTTGTATTTATATATCATCAACTAGTTGATGTAAAAATGGGTGTAGAACTACATTTGTAAACCGTATTAGATCATTGTGCTATGACTGACTGCAACTGCCACACTAGTTCGTTAAAGACTATTGGTCTGGAAGTAAACTTCCAGAATATACTTTTTACTTAACATACCCTTTTGTTTACCAATAATTTTGATTATGACTTATCCATCGGTCATAAGTGTTAGTGTTGTGAACAGGCCTCACAGCCTAGATTAGTTCGATAACGATTCTTGACTTTATGAATATCAAAGGGCTCAGCTAGTTTAGCCCCATCAGTGCTGCATGTTTAGCCTTAAGACTGTTTTGGATACTGGCCGGTGTCATTAGTTAGCAAAAGGATCGGTATGGTGTAGGGTATATGAGAGGATTAGCCACTTTAAATAAAAAATAAATTAATGAACAATATTTGAAGATCTCATTGCGTTTCTAAATACTATGAGTTTGTTTTCACAAAAGTTATATTCTTATTATTAAGTAAGGTTTGTTGATGTTCAGTAATTATCCTATTATTAGTGAAAACCATTAAAGTATCAGTGAAATATATTCAGAAAATTTCATTATTCAAACACAAGGAGTTATGATCTTGAATATTTTTGTATCATTACAAAAGCTGTGTACGATTAGTTATCATAAAATAAATACTTATACATTATTATAAATAAAAATAATGTTACTTTTGTCCATTTACAGCTAGTACAAAAATACAATGGCCAGATAAATAAAATTTGTAATAATAATTCACAGAAAACCCTTGTACAACAGTGAGAGAAAGTGCTGATAGCTTCTGAGACCAATAGACCATTGGTCAGCAAATTATTGCACACTATTAGTTCACGTGAGTGCTGTGAGTGCCTTATTTATCAAGTGTTATTTTTAAATTGATCGTGTAGTACCTTTTATCAATAGTGTACGATGTAGCTGTTTAGTAAAATACTATTCTGTAAAATGCTTTAGGCATATGAGATAAACTGCAAATAATGTAATAATTATACCAGTTCATAACGTTATTTTATTTTTACTATTTTTACCATATAACATAACCGATTGAAATGGTGAAGCGTACCTGTGACATTTTAAAATTAAAACTATTAAAAAATAGCCTAATTAAAGAAATGCATTTTACTATGTGTAAACAATTTGTTAAACATTTTATTTATAGCGTAAACGTATTAATTTGGATAATAATAGTCTCATAATGAAGGTTGCTTATTCCATACGGAAAAAAATTATTTTCAAAGTGAACTAACTTTTATATTACGAGATTTGATACGGATATATCGTGCTAATTTCTTTTTTAATAACATTTTAATATATAATTTAAAATACTAGTTTGTAATAAAATATCAGCCACGAATATAATGGTATGTTTTCACACAATTTACCTACATATTTGGTACAGTGTAGTTTTGCAAATGTTCAATTGCAAATACGTTATATTTTTTAATAAATTGGTTAAAACTAATACAAATATAAAATAAAAAGAAATTCAGTAATCAGATTTTACAGAAAAACCTCATATGACTCTCTTTGCCTTTTAACTACAGTTAGGAAATTACTTCGTTAGACTAAAAGTGACCCCATTGTTGGAATTCTGTCCAAATGGTAAACGTAGGACAGAAAAACCTCGATTTAATGGACAGTATACATAACCGATACAAGCACGGTGTTACTAATAATAAATTATTTGTATAAAAAATATATTATATTATATTCTTTTCTCATTAAAACCTGTCAATAATTCAACCAACTGTCATCATACTGTATTCTTGGCACTGTTCAGCAGTTTGATCTATATAAACTCTCTTACTTCTTGAATATACTAGTGGGTTTATATAAATTACTAACATTAATTGAAGGTTCCAACCTTATATGGTTGGAATATAAGCACCCTGCCGTTGTCTCGAGCACAAAACGATGACGGGATCGTACTCGAGAAAGGGACATTACTTGGGAAAAGAGGTCTTTATGTTTGTGTTATTATTGTAGAATTTATCTACTGAGTGACAAAATAAGAAAAAAATAAAAAATTTGACATCTTGTCATTGACAATTTTTAACGGAGAAATTATTTCATTTTAACAGCAAGTTTTGACTTGCTATCGATGAAAACTAAAACTGCCATTGTCATATTAAAAACTGATGGATAGGTTAGATTTAAGGAAACAATATAGACTGCATAGTTTAATGTCGATAGTTGCAAATATTGTGAACATTATACCAGTTCATAACTTTTTTACTTTTACCATATAATTTAACTAATTCCATAACGGCTTGGAGTCACCGAGTAAAAAGGATGTTATTTTAAATGAAGCTATATTTTTTCAATACGTGTCTTTGCTTGCCTCTTTTTGAACAAACGTTGACAAAACCATTGACTGTCTTTTATTAGATGAAGGATTTATAATCAAAAAAGTTTGATTATTTTTTAGTATTTATCTCTTAAACGTCTAAGAACATTTGATGGTTTAGCATGGATGCAGTTTTAATCTATCCTCGCTGATAATTTTAGCCATAAAATAGCTTAATAACTTTAAAAAATTACGTTTATTATTTAAAAAATCTAAAAGCTATGATGTATATTTGGAAATAAGTACCATGATATTAATAAAAATAAAAAATATCTTCTGTCACAGAGCTAAATCCAATCCATTAAGACATGTCTTACTGATTCTATTTTTATACTAGCTAATCCCACCATAGAAGAGCGCAGGGGCATTCCGTAACTATGTAATCCATTGTTTGGTTGAAAAAAGTTGAAATCATTATACAGTACCGGGCTAAGCAACGAGTAATTTATAGTTTTTAAATCTGTTTTAACAAACAGTTAACAAACACTAGAATTGCAATTAGGTTTTAGCTTCTTTTGTTCGATCAAACAATATCCCAAGGTTTGTAGCAATAGTCTTGAAACACCAACCTGTACAAGTGGTTATTCGGAAATAATTATTTATTTCAAGTGAGATTATTACACACTTGTTTAAGGAGTTTGTCTTGTGAGCTGGAAAAAAATTGAATATTCATGAGACTAATGGTGGAGAGTCGTCGGGCTTTTCCGCATATAATATCTCTTTTGCATATAAATAAGCTGCATGCTAGAAATGTGTAATCTGCTGTAACGTTCAACGTAAATCTATATGTCGTCAAAATGTTACCTATTTAAGATTATACTAATTATGTTAAGAATAGCCTCCTTATTTTAGACATATTTGTTCTAAAACTAATCGTACGAAAAATGACATCATATCCTATTGATACTTTTGTATTTCTATTAATTCGTAAGAAACAAAGAAATAATAAAGTAAAAATCATGGAACATACAAAATACGATCCCAATCACACTTCTTTGTAATCCATATTCGTTTATGTTTATTGAAAAATATCATCAGAAAATCTGGTAAATATACGGTAATCAGTGCATATTTTAGATTAATATTTACCTATATATGTAATTGACGGGGAATAGCCGAATCGTAATTGCCTGGTTGAAAAATACATTGCCACGAACCCTAAATAAAGATATAATAATGTTTTCTTAGTTAAAATTGATACGTAAAAAAATACTATCATGTGCAAAAATATAATTTTATTACTGATGTAACAGAGCTATATATATATATATAGTTTTTGTCATATTTTAAGACTAAATAAAATAAAAGTGACTGTAAAACTTACGTCAAAATGTTTTTATAGTTGGCCTAGTATACAATTTTCCACTTTATATAAATTTTTAATATTAATTTCATACGTATAATATTGCATTTTTGAAAAGTTCATAAACCAATCTTGAACAGTCACTTATTAGTCTTCATCCCATATAGAAAACATTGTACATGTGTACAGAACATGCCACATCGTTACATTTGTCTGCCAACCTACAGGTCAATTACATAGAAGTATCAATTTATGTACAGCATGGCGATCTTAAGGGTTGATTTCCCGAGTGACAATTAAGTTTGAACACTCTTGCTGCTCTCGTGGTTTAGAAGTGATTCAGAGTAAGTGGTTCAACATTCCTATAAAGTAAAATGGGATAGTTTAAGCATTCAACATGAACTGTGTGATAATTGGGAATCACTTTCCACTTAAAGATCCATGAAAGTTGACTTAGTTTTATCGATCGTTGTCAAAGGTTGAAAACATGGAAGCCCTAGTTATAAGCATTAATATATAGTTTATCACTTACCACTTTTAAGTTTTATTCATGGAGTAAAAAAAAAAAAAAAATAATTAAAAAATAAATCACTTTTGTTCCTGATATGGTTTGAAGGTAATCCATTTTCACATTAATTCGAAAATATTGGAGGGGCTAGTTTGTAAAGTAAATAAATAAGGTATCTATTTTAAGAGTTTTAAAAGATACAAGAACTGTTTTACAAAGCAATTCATGTCAAACAACTCCTTATTCTTTCTGTGTCATAGTCCAACCGATGCTATTTTAATCAGATACCTTTTACTAAAAAAATCTGAGATGTACATTTGGATCAAGTTAAAAAGTATTTCCGTATAAAATATATAATAAAAAGTTATTCTCTGTCACAAAACTAAATCACAGTCATTGAGCCATGACTCCTCAATCACATGACTGATCTTGTGTCAATCCCCAATCCAGTAATTACATCTGCCCACGCCAGTTCATAATCGATTCGACAGTATTCATTCCATACGCGGGAGGTTCGTCCCACCTACAGGTATTGACAGATCGTTAAAAAGGAACTTCGTCCATAAAAACTGTTCCACAATATTTAACAAAACATTTTGGGGCAAGAATTTTGAATTGCTCCACTGGAGAGCAGTACTGGTACGTTGAAGTGGATTTTATGAAACTGTTCTGACACGGAAGATCCTGTTTAAAATGGAGGTGGTAGACATTTAAGATATTATTGAATTATATAAGTAGTGCCTTCCGACGACTTATCTCTGGAGGAGTAATATTGCACAGTAACAAGTGGCAAGGAAGTGATTTGCCACGAGAGTGCTACTGATAGCTCTCATGACTCTATTAAATTGGACATTAATCACTTTACTGAGCATAATATTTAGCCATACGGGAGCACTTTAAGCAGGAGCTGAGTAGACACGTGACATATCAATAGTACGCAGGACGTGTGTGTTGACTCCCCAAGTTGTTCCAGTAATATGATGTAATACATTTGCCCTGGTTTGGATTTTAGCTGCTGTTATTTTAAGATGGCTTTTAAACATCATAATTCGATCCAACGTTACTCCCAGGTACTGTGGATGGGCATTACAGTGGAGTCTTACACAACTTTTAAAGATGTTTAATTTTCGATCATATAGTCGGTTACTTGGGTTGAAGGAGGCTATTTCAGTTTTTTATGGGTTAGGGTTTAGCTTCCAGGTTATAATATATTATTCTAGGGATACAAGGTCATTTGTGGACGTTTCTTCAGTAGCTGTGAAGTCCTTTAGTTGGTAATCTGAAGCAAAATCATGTGCGTATATAAATTTTCTTGACTTTTTTATTGAGATCTCAGCAGTATACACTCTGTTACGGAATTAGAGCAAGAACCCCTTTTGCAAACCATACTTTAGCTGTATAAAAGAGCTTTTATCAAAACCGAGATATACTTTTATGATCCTTGCACTAGGCATTTACTCCAACAGTCGCAAAAGAAAGGGACGAGAAAGGACTCAGTAAAACCTTCACATCAAATCTTTGCTGCACACTGTGTCGTAAGCCATTGTAATATCAACAAAAACTGCAGAAGTGTTACACTTCTTTTTAAATCCACTATTGATCAATTATATCTGATCTAGAATCTGGTCACTACAACTTCGGCCTGGGCAAAAACCAGCCTGCTCACTTATGACAAAAACTTAAAAATATTTATTGAATTTTTTCTCTTGTTCAGGTTTTTTTTCCAGACCTCAGAACAGCTACTAATTTTGATCTCTTGAATTCTTTTGGAAAATTCTCTTTAGCTAATATCTTATTGTAGACTGGTTGAAGTTATTGTTTCACTTTGCTACTTGTATGCAGCAGAGATTCCGGAAAGATACTGCCAAAACCGGCTGCTTTACCTGCTGGTATAGCGGAAATAGACCTGTCTAAATCTTTATCTTCTTGAACTTGAAATTTTTGGCGTCTTCGAGGGGTGCAATTTCATTTTTTTATTTGATTCAACTTGTAATGCACGAGTATGTCTGAAGGTGGCGGGTTGACTTTGATAACCTGACTATCCGTTTAACTATATTAGAGGCCTTCGGGTGAGAGGAAAATGTCACTTTGATTTTGAAATTTACTAGTAGAGAATTTCCTTAAAAGTTACCACAATTTTCTACTGCTGTAAAAAAGTAGAATCTTCAACAGTTTTAACCCACTTTATGTTTTTTTAGAGAGTACAGCAACATATTAGCCATATTGGAGTTTTCAGTAGCATTAATTATTTTGAAAGGTCATCTGATTCCTACCACTAGTATATACTCCTTTCTGTATTTTCTTGGTATGCTAGCTTTAGTAATAAATGAGATGAGATTTTGTAAAACGATCCTAATTTCTTATTGTAGGAGGAACGAATCTGACTGAAAAGGCATCCCAGCATGCTTTAATAAAATTTTAGTCAGCAAGCTTCAGAAATTATCATCGTTGATGTTGTAGCCCCATTGGCTATTGTGACTTGTAAAGTTCCACACATATGTGAAGGACAGATTGTTCAAAACTTGGTAAAATTATATTGTCAAGCCATTGTATTTTAGGAGGCCTATAGACATTGACTATTGTAGTGTCTGACACTTGTATTACTAAGACAATGATGTCACCATCAGAGCTCTTATGGGTAAATGACACATTATATCAATGTTATGCTTCACGTAAGTGGCCTATGTTTAGATTGGGGGAAAACATTAAGAACTTTTCTTCTTATTTTCTAACTAAAAACTCACAAAAAATACGTGTAAGTAAAGCCAACCTTTTTTATGTAAAAAATAACAAAAAATAAATAAATATGCTTTATAACACACTTATTAAGTACTTCACTTAATTGTATTATTCCTGAGACTAAATAGAAAGTATAATAGTAATGGAACTTTGAGATGTATGTGTGTGCGTTTGAAAACTGTATTTAAAGTTACACAAATGATATTCACATGTTTGTAAATCATTATATTGGTGAGTAAATTTTGTCTTTTAGTGGTTTTAATAAATTTATAGATAAAAATAAAATGTGTAGTTGAATTTCATGGTTTTATAAATCCCCATATTTACTGGTTGATACTCGTATCATAGAAACAAATAATATCGTTTGGAATTTTTTACGAAAACTTCAATAATTTGTATAAGCCTTGCATATTTATTAATTTAATTTATTTATAATATTATAATTGGCAAATACATTTTGCATTATGGATTATTTAACAATTATTAGTAAATAAATACACTTGTAATCTAGGACACTAGAAACCTATTTATACAATAAAGTTTAGCAAATGAATCGTCTATCCTACATGAGGAAAGAGAATATATATTTTCAGTATGCAGCTTATGAAAATGTAAAAGATTTAAAATACGTGTGAAATAACCAGCGACTCTCCACCATTAGCTCATGAATATTCACTTTGTTTCCCAGCTCACATGACAAACTTCTTCAACATGTGTGACTCATTAGCTAACTCGAAAAACTTTACCACTAGGTGCCTCCTTTGAAATTCCTTTAAGTATCAGGACTCAATGTATTTAAACCGAAATATATTTGATCGTTTTTACGGAGAGAAAATATTATAAAATTATCACTATTAGTATTTTTATAATATGTTACAAATATAGATGCAAGGACCCAATAACTAAGTAGAGCCTATTAAGTGCCTAGAACTATTAATACATTAGTTTTATTATTCCTTTAAAAAATAAATCAGGGGATTAACTCTTTGGGATGAGATTTGTACTTTAGTAACATAAACAACTAAATATTGTTAATGCTAAAATCATCACAAGTATTTTCCTGTAGTGAGGGCAGAAAAAAGTGGCCTCTGTGTATTTAAAGAGCAAAATAACACCAGAGGATTTACTCTGTGAGGTTATATATTCGTACTTTAGTCCCATAAACAGCCAACTATTGTTAATGCTAAAATCCTCGCAGGTATTTTCCTGTAGAGAGGGCTAAAAAAAATGGCCTCTGAGTATTTAAGGAGCAAATCACACCAGAGGATTTACTCTGTGAGGTTATATATTCGTACTTTAGTCCCATAAACAACTAAATAGTGTTAATGCTAAAATCCTCGCAGGTATTTTCCTGTAGAGAGGGCAAAAAAAAGTGGCCTCTGAGTATTTAAGGAGCAAATCACACCAGAGGATTTACTCTGTAAGGTTATATTTGTACTTTAGTCCCATAAAAAGCCAAATATTGTTAATGCTAAAATCCTCGCAGGTATTTTCCTGTAGAGAGGGCTAAAAAAAGTGGCCTCTGAGTATTTAAGGAGCAAATCACACCAGAGGATTTACTCTGTGAGGTTATATTCGTACTTTAGTCCCATAAACAACTAAATAGTGTTAATGCTAAAATCCTCGCAGGTATTTTCCTGTAGAGAGGGCAAAAAAAAGTGGCCTCTGAGTATTTAAGGAGCAAATCACACCAGAGGATTTACTCTGTGAGGTTATATTCTTACTTTAGTCCCATAAACAGCCAAATATTGTTAATGCTAAAATCCTCGCAGGTATTTTCCTGTAGAGAGGGCAGAAAAAAGTGGCCTCTGAGTATTTAAGGAGCAAATCACACCAGAGGATTTACTCTGTGAGGTTATATTCGTACTTTAGTCCCATAAACAGCCAAATATTGTTAATGCTAAAATACTCGCACGTATTTTCCTGTAGTGAGGGCTGAATAAAGTGGCCTCTGAGTATTTAAGGAGCAAATAATATCAGAGGATTTAATCTGTGAGGTGAGGATTGTTTTTAATGTCCACATAATTGCAGTTAAACATACGACCAATGTCTTTGTTTGATTTAAAATACAGTTTTAACGTAAATTTAGTGATAAATAACCATACAAAGTACTCATTAAAAAAAAAAAAAAATAGTAACTTGCTAATATATTTTTACAGTTTAAAATTCCTTACCTTTTAAATACCTTCAAAAATACTTACTGTGTGAACCGCAAATATTTAGTCTGTCCTGGCTGCTGGGCTATTAATAAGTGGTATATTTTATGAACTATCAACCTTAACAAGTAACAACTACCTAACTAAATGATGGTGAGCAATGAGTAAATACAAGTGTAAAACCAATACAATATTATCTCCGTACTAAAAAATTATAAAAAACTAAAACAAAAAGTTTACGTAATAAACCTACATATAATAATATGTTTATATTTGAAATACTAATAAAACTGTAAAATTAAATTTACAATAACATTCACTCTTTTTAGAAATGTGTATATTCTCAAATTAGTGTTTTGCATTTGCATTCAATCATGCGAAACCTACCTACTATCGCAAAAATAAAAATGTACTTATTCCATTATACACTTATAAATGCAATACTAAAAAAAAACATGATAAATTTTCATATTTAAACAACTATACAAATTATATCATGTCAAATTTTGTCAAGATTTTAACAATAAGAGAAGAGTAAAAAATCAGTCCCTTCTACTAAAGTGAACCCACATTAATTTCCCATATTGTAATAGAGTGCAACTCACATGCATAACTGCATAACTTGTTAACTGTCAGTGCACTATTACATGTTTTATGATTGAAACAAGTTTCACAGTCACTCAATTATATGAAATTATTTGTTAATAATGACTAGCAATTCGTTTTACTCTCATATTTACTAAAAGAGTAATTGAATAGGAAGAGTTTGATCAACAATTATAATGTGATTTGACTTTAAAATATTAATATTCCTAAACGCAGCTGTTGTCCAAACTTGACTCCTATTAGTTTCCCAAACTAAAACCCTCATATAACACAAAATAGCAAATGTCTACTTTTGTGCTTGATATAAACATAAGACAATCATAAATTATGACATGCAGCAGCTGAATGAGTGGGAACATTGCTAAATTATAATTTGTGTATAACGTTTTATTGATTTAAATTATTATAAATAATATTTTTGTATGCTGTTTATGAATTTGTAAAATATTGTATAATTAACTGTAATAAATTAAAATAGACCGCTTCTTTGACACAAAAACATTAATGTAATGTAGCCCAAATTACAATCACACAATGTAAACAAAACAACTGTCAAATCAAATTAATTATAAAAAAATATGATGTATTTTACGTGTGTTATAAATTAATATCATTATAATAGGATGTAGCAACTACAGAATGATTGTATGTAACATACCGCCCACCTTGAAAGGATTTCTTTCAATAAAGTATAACTTGACAATTGAACGTATAAATTCTAATACATGTAAAATTTAAAAAAAAATGACGAAATGAACGTCTGCAATTTAAGTTAAAAAAAAAAACTAAAACAAACAAAAATAACCTAATAATAATCATAAATTAATGTGATATTTTGTATGACAATGTAAAAATAGATTATTACTTAAAGCTGACAACAATGTATAACATGATCCAACATTGAAAAATATAGATATAATATAATGTGACAGATAGAAATTCATTACCCAAAAATGAACAAGCAGAAACAACAAAACCCTACGAATAACAAAATAAAAAATAACTATCAAACAAGAACAAAAAATAAAAATAACTACAATAGTCCGTGTTAGTTTAGTCAATCGGCAACATACAGAGCTGGCTGACTGCCCTTTTTAGTAGTACAGAAGTTGTTTTAACTGTAGCCATTCTGATACGTACATAGGATCCGGGATGATCCTCCATCACCACAGCAGTGATTCATTTCATGGGTGGCAAGTTGTCTTCCATACCTTTCTACATGTATAAAGTTTTTACTATATTCTTGACTTTTATTGAAATTTGAAGAATTCATTTGGTCTTATTTTGTTCCTTAAGACCACTTTGATACAAATCCTTGACCGAGCAAACAGCGTTAAATCTATTCTTATTAATTATTATTATTAACATTGGCTTGAATTAATAGTGTTCAGATGGTTTTTCTTTTTTGACAAGAAGTTATTTGAAGATTCTCTACTTGCATATAATAAAAACACCTAAGAAAGACCCTAAATAACTTCTTAGGGTCTTTCTTAGGTGGCAAATCACAGCATTCACCACCAGCTTTTCGATTTAGTTTTGGAATCTTAATTATAGTGTCTTATTTCTTGGATTCTTTAGTTCCTGCTTAGGTGGATCTTTTATTACATTTAAGGAAAGGTATGTTTTTATTGTCATTACTGAAGGATGGCTCAGTTTGTCTTTTGATAGTATACAACGTTTTATTCTTTTTTCGTACCTGTTTGAGTTGAAATGAATCCTCGTGTTTAGTTTGATCTACATAGGATTTAACTACACTACTAGCTGTCAGGTTTGATAATTCAACATTAGTACCATCCTTTTTAATGGGATTAACTGTTATTGCTTTACTAACAATTAAAAGCTTTGGATTTTGACTTGTTAAGGTGTTTAACTTAACACCTTCAAGCATTGAATTATCAGCTATATTTAAGTTTGAAGCACCTGATGAATCTTTTTTTATAAAATTACTTTTATATTCTCTATCTATTGTTTGGAGACCTTTCAAAGATTTACTTGTACTGACACCATAATCATTATTCCGTTTTTCAACTTCACCATGGTGTTTTAGTTTCTCTCTCTTTTTTTCTTTTCTTGTAATCATTATGTGGAGGATTCTCAGTCACAGGAAGAGTGTTCTGTTGTTTTAACTTATCTCATCTTTGTGTAAAAGCTGATTGCGTAAGTTTTTATGAAAGCCTATTTTTTTCTAAAATTGCCTGTGATTCTGCACCTGTAGATGGATTGTTATTGTTACTTTTTCTCACTAAAAAGATATGATTTTGTTTGAAACATATAATCAAGAGTGTCATGATGAGCAGCCTTACATTTTGTTGGGTTGTTTAAATATTTTAGCCATTTGGTGAGGATTTTAAAAGCTGAATGTTTGTTATTATTTTTAGTTGGCTGGGATTTCATTTGATCTAATATATTATTAGGTAAAAGATTTTATTAAGAAGCTGTTGATTTTATATAGTTCTTTTCTTTTTACGTTTTGACTTTATTTGAGCTATTGAGTTGTTACAAATAAGACCTCTATCTCGTTTTTAAAATTATGAATGTTATTCCACAGTTAATTTCTAAAGTTACATTATTCTCATTTTTTACTTTAAACTGGTTGTTTGGCTTATTTCCTTGAACCAGATTATTAATTGAGTTATTAATTTATCATACCCTGTATTTGACTTGTTGATTTCTCTTATTTGTATTGATAAATCACAATGTATTATTACTTTTTCAGTACTTATTTTAACTCTTGATGGGTTTTTATAGAGAACAACTGTTTTATGTGTCTTTTTCTTACGATTATTCTTTTTCCGATGGAGAAAAACTAGTAGCGGATACCCTACTATTTGTTTTTTTAATACTGTTATTGTTTGTTTCCATTTGTTTATTGTTATTTTCTACTTGAAATAATATTTTTTCAGCCACTGCGTCCCCTGCGTGTGTGTAAGTATACCTACCTGGCGTCCAGCCGCACTCCCAGTTTGTTAATACTACAGTTATATATTATTAGGGTAAAAACTAAATTACCGACTAGAAATCACCCATTCCTCAAAGTGAGAGGAATTTTTTAAATTTTATTTAATATTGTATACAAGTATTTTACAAAATATTATCTGTAAATTTGGAAAATCAAATACGTAAAATTAAAATATATATTTATTTTAAAAAGGTTTTGGAAGTATTTAAGAGGTAAACATTTAGTATACTGTACAAAAATGAATTAATGAATAGTTATATTTTTTAAGGGTTGTGTTAAAATCATTTTTTAATATAAAACAAATATTAATATCTTTATAAAAAAAACAAAAAGAAACCTATAGAAAGTCTCAGTTGTAATAGTTAGTTTAAAACCTGTATAAGTATACACCTAAAATAAAAAAAATTACTCCATTATTTATGTATAAGGTATTGTGGTCTGTTTTAGCTCATAAATTTTGATTTATCAAGTATATATAATAAATAATAACATATAATGCTAAATAAATACACAAGACTAAAATTCTGTTTCATTTATCTCATATAATATAAAACATCAGTATAAGAGAGCAGTCATCAAAAAGTAGATTTAGGTACACAAACACTTGAAAATAAATAAGAGAAAATGTGTTTTTAGCCTGAAAGTGAACGGTTCAGTGCACACAATTTTGCATGTGTCAAAACACCTAAACAATGTTCACTATATCAGATATTAAGTTTTATAGATTCATAATCCGTCAATTTCAAATGATATATATATATAATTTGAAATTAGATTGGAAATTCCACCATAAACAATACCATGTATGTGTGCAACTTTGTACGTGACCAATCACATAATATCAAAGATTTATTCTTATCATAATGTTTACGCTAAGGACATACTTTTCTGAAGGTTCTTCTTCATTGTTTTAGTAAGTTTTTTCGAGATTACATTAATAATCTAGTAAAGTCTGTGTAAAATGGTCTCTAGATGGCTCGGTATAATTCTTTTATTTAGTCATGACATATTATAAAAGAATTCCATAGCCCAGCTACTTGGGGACAAAGTGTTACGGAGATATTAGATGATAGGTTCCATGATTGGTTCTCTTAATACCAACACGGCGTCCGCTCAATGGTTGTAATCAAAGTAGACACTACAAGAGAGGTCTGGAGAGTCCATGTTGAATGGTAGTCAAGGTTTGGATGTTGTGCAGGGAAGAGAACAGAGTATCAGACTTGTCAGTTAGCTGAAAATCAGACCAATACTACGTGGTTCGGATTCCATGTAAATCTGTAGGTCCCATAGTTGCCATGGCTATTGGGCTATTAATAAATAGTCCTTTCTGCGCTATTTCATGATAACAGTGACTTCACTCGTTCATGTACACTAATCACACTCATTCATTCCTTATATTCGCCCATATCTCTACGATCGGCGGCTTAGAGATGAATAATAATGAATAATTGTTACCTATTCCACATTTTGCCCAATATGTGAGTTAAAATGTTTTATTAACTCTGCTACAAAGCATGCAGATAATCTGTTCGTCACACAAACATTCAAAGAATAGATACATTTATTTAACTCCTTATGATGTTTCTGGAATACTGTTAATGTTATTTTATGAATATTTCCTGAAACTGAACATTTCCAAAAGCTTAGATTTTGTACAAACTATTTTATAATTTTATCCTAAGACCACATTTTTAAACGTCATTAATGTTATGTATTTTCAAACAATGTACGTATTGATTGAAAGAAAATATTACGTAAAGTTAATAGCTTTGAATGCTATTTTCTCTTAGATGTACAAGTTTCCCATATATGTTTATACATTTAATAAACAGCTGAGGAGTTGTAGAGTTTGCAATAAACATAAGAATTATTTAATAAAATAACACGTACATGTTATTTTAGTCATATGAGTATGTACGGGTTTGTTAAACGTCATGACAAGTATTCGTATTTATATTTTGACTCCAGTTTGGTTTTAAATTTATTTGTTGTTTATGTATAATCGAAGTGAATAAATATATAATAATGTGCTATGTAATTGAAATAGTTTTTTTATATTTTTTATTGTTTAAAAATATTATAGCTTTTTATACGTTATTCTGCGAGTTTTAAAAGTAAGTAAACTGAATATGTAACACACATTTTTATAAGTGATATTGAATATTACAATATAATTTAGTTTAAATATTTTAACAATGCACTTTCATTATTTCTTTTTTAATGTAAGAATGTAGTAGAGACATACAAAGTTTGAAGTTATCAGTATTTAAAAAAGCGTTAACACAAACAAAGCTAATTTGAGAGAGGTAACCCAACTGAGGAACAAGATTGGTCTAAGTTGAGTGCTCCTCAAGGTAACTCGCTCCAATTGGTAACTTGTATGGTGTAAAATTATTAAATAGTGTTTGATTGCTTAATATGGGGAAAAAAGTTACAATAGAATTTATACCACAAAAGTTTTACAAAAAAAATTAGATTTTGGTTAATAAAGTAACATACCATAACGAATTTTTGTGTTTTATTTAGTAGATAGATATATGCATGATCTATACCAATTTAGGAGACAACCTAGGATTTAAAAATGTCAATGAATTTCAAAAAATTTCATCAAATATTCTTAAAATATGGTTTATAAGCCAACAAAATTAACTAAAAACTACATAATTATTAACATTTTTAACTTTGTTTTTAAAACAGTTTTTGAAATGTAATTGAAACATTTAAAAATGTTGTCAAATCATATAAAAAACAACTAAAAAATCAGATATTTCTTATAATTTATTAACTATCTTTTAAATTAACTATTTAGAAAATGCAACAAAATTTATCAAAGAGTCTTAAAGAAACAAATAAATAAAACATAATTATTATAACAATTTATTCAATATATTTTTTTGAAATTCCTATATTATTTTATTCAAATTTAATAATTGTGCATTCTTTTCCTTTTATAATCTTTATTTATTTAACTTACAAATGAATATTTTCCAGTTAGTTATCTTCTTTTTATCAAAAATATTTAGAATAAAATTTGTTTGGTTAAAAAGATTTTATAATATAGTTTTAAAAATAAAGTTTTAAAGAAAATATTAAAAATTATTTAAACTAAATAAATTAATATAATACTAATAAAATTATTTACAATTTCTTAGAATTACAAATCATTCTTTTTCAATGTATTGTATAACGTTGTGTTTCTTCATGCTCGTATAGGAAAGCAGTTAGCAAGTACGACAGTGGTTCCCTTTGATGACTCCCAAAACACCACAATAACACACTCCATCCCTTCAGTTAACATCACAGAATAAGCTTCAGTGATAAGATCCACACTAAACTCTTTACAAATTCTCTCTGCTGTGTGTTGTATATCGTTGTGTTTCTTCATGTTCGTATAGGAAAGCAGTTAGCAAGTACAACGGTGGTTCCATTTGATGACTCCCACAACACCACAATAACACACTCCACCCCTTCAGTTAACATGTCAATATCACTGTACTTGTATGGGTGGGCGGGTGGGTCAATATCACTGTACATGTATGTGTGGGCGGGTGGGTCAATATCATTGTACATGTATGTGTGGGCGGGTGGGTCAATATCACTGTACGTGTATTTGTGGTTGGGTAGGTCAATATCACTGTACGTGTATGGGTGGGCGGGTGGGTCAATGTCTCTGTACATGTATGATAATATTACTCCACTCTACATGTTCAATATCACTGTACGTGTATGGGTGGGCGGGTGGGTCAATGTCTCTGTACATGTATGATAATATTACTCCACTCTACATGTGTTTGGTTCGAAGGATGAGTCCACTACCACTGTACGTGTATGATGTACGAGTAAACCCACTTCCACTGTACATGTGTTTGAGTCGTCAATACAGAATAAGCTTCAATGAAAAGATCCACACTAAACTCTTTACAAATCCTCTCTGCTGTGTGTTGTATATCGTTGTGTTTCTTCATGTTCGTATAGGAAAGCAGTTAGCAAGTACAACCGTGGTTCCCTTTGATGACTCCCACAACACCACAATAACACACTCCACCCCCTTCAATTAACATCACAGAATAAGGTTCAATGAAAATATCCACACTAAGCTCTTTATACATTCTCTCTGCTGTGTGTTGTATATCGTTGTGTTTCTTCATGCTCGTACAGAATAGCAGTTAATATGTACATCGGTGGTTCCATTTGATGACTCCCACAACACCACAATAACACACTCCATCCCTTTAGTTAACATCACAGAATAAGCTTCAATGAAAAGATCCACACTACACTCTTTACACATTCTCTCTGCTGTGTGTTGTATATCGTTGTGTTTCTTCATGCTCGTATAGGAAAGCAGTTAGCAAGTACAACGGTGGTTCCCTTTGATGACTCCCACAACACCACAGTAACACACTCCACCCCTTCAATTAACATCACAGAATAAGGTTCAATGAAAATATCCACACTAAGCTCTTTATACATTCTCTCTGCTGTGTGTTGTATATCGTTGTGTTTCTTCATGCTCGTACAGAATAGCAGTTAATATGTACATCGGTGGTTCCATTTGATGACTCCCACAACACCACAATAACACACTCCATCCCTTTAGTTAACATCACAGAATAAGCTGCAATGAAAAGATCCACACTACACTCTTTACACATTCTCTCTGCTGTGTGTTGTATATCGTTGTGTTTCTTCATGCTCGTATAGGAAAGCAGTTAGCAAGTACAACGGTGGTTCCCTTTGATGACTCCCACAACATCACAATAACACACTCCATCCATTCAGTTAACATCACAGAATAAGCTTCAATGACAAGATCTTCACTAAACTCTTTATACTCTCTGCTGTGTGTTGTATAACTATGTGTTTCTTCATGCTTGTATAGGATAGCAGTTAATACGTACATCGGTGGTTCCATTTGATGACTCCCACAACACCACAATAACACACTCCATCCCTTCAGTTAACATCACAGAATAAGGTTCAATGAAAATATCCACACTAAGCTCTTTATACATTCTCTCTGCTGTGTGTTGTATATCGTTGTGTTTCTTCATGCTCGTACAGAATAGCAGTTAATACGTACATCGGTGGTTCCCTTTGATGACTCCCACAACACCACAATAACACACTCCACCCCTTCAGTTAACATCACAGAATAAGCTTCAATGATAAGATCCACACTAAGCTCTTTATAGATTCTCTCGGCTGTGTGTTGTATATCGTTGTGTTTCTTCATGCTCGTACAGAATAGCACTTAATATGTACATCGGTGGTTCCATTTGATGACTCCCACAACACCACAATAACACACTCCATACCTTCAGTTAACATCACAGAATAAGCTTCAATGAAAAGATCTTCACTAAACTCTTTATACTCTCTGCTGTGTGTTGTATAACTATGTGTTTCTTCATGCTAGTACAGGAAAGCAGTTAGCACGTACAACAGTGGTTCCCTTTGACGACTCCCACAACACTAAACAAACACACTCCACCTCTTCAGTTAACATCACAGAATAAGCTTCAATGAAAAGATCCACTGTAAACTCTTTATACTTTCTGCTCTATGTTGTATAACGTTTTGTTTCTTCATGCTTGTATAGGATAGCAGTTAATACGTACATCGGTGGTTGCCTTTGTTGGCTCCCACAACACCACACTAACACACTCCACCTCTTTGGTTAACGTTAAATATAAAGCTTTAATGCAGTGCATGCGTTTCAACTTTAGATTTACTTTATTCGTTGCGTTTACAATGAATATATATAATTAGTAATTATTATATAATTTTAGTATTAATTATTATATATTTATAGTATATTATAATTAGTAATTAGTAGCTAAATGAGCACCGTAACCGTGTCCTTATTTCCACTATTTAGCATCACCCCTTGAGTATGATGCAATATAAATAAATCCGAGTAGATGTCCAAGAACTATGAATTAAAGGGAGCAGCCTAAAATTTGCTGCTCTCTTTAATTTATTCCAAGCCCTTATTTCCACTATTTATCATCCCCCTTTGAGTACGATAAAGTATACAAAAATCCGTGTAGATGTTCAAGATTTTTGTAAATAAAGGGAGTAGCCTAAAATTTGCTGCTCCCTTTAATTTTATCCGTTCCCGTATTTCTACTAGTTAGCATCCCCCCTTGAGTACGATGCAGAAACATACATACATCTGTGTAGATGTCCAAGAATTTGAAATTAAAGGGAGCAGCCTAAAATTTCCATAAATCATACTGGTACATAATATAATTATTGTTTATTATTTTGGACACTATCGTTTAATATTTTTCTTTTGGGTTTTTTAAACCCGAGCCGTCTAAAAGGTGAATTTTCACTAGTGTTTGTATTTATAGTGTTGATTGGTAAAATCTATTTGAATGGAAATATATGTATAATCTAAAAAATGTATAAATGTAATAAGATGAAATATACAGTACAAGTCTTAGCTCATTATATATTTTATGCGAAACTCTTAGATTACTGTGCTCATTAAATTTATTACACTGTTATGAAGTGCTCTAAGTCAGTGAGACCACTTTTATATTTCATATCTTACAAAATTAGCTGTAAAAATGGCCAGTCATTATAAAATAAAATATAGGAGCCAGTTCGCTATAATATTTTTACAATAATAAGTACAGCTATATACGCTGCTCAAAATATAGTGTTATAATAATTTGTATAAATAACTAATGTAAGTAATTCATTTTTATTTACATTAACAAATGTACGTACTACATTATGTATAAGGGTGGGCGGGTGTGTCAATACCACTGTACGTGTATGGGTGGGCGGGTGTGTCAATACCACTGTACGTGTAAGGGTGGGTGGGTGTGTCAATACCACTGTACGTGTAAGGGTGGGCGGGTGTGTCAATACCACTTTATGTATAAGGGTAGCCGAGTGGGTCAATACCACTGTATGTGTAAGGGTGGGCGGGTGTGTCAATACCACTGTACGTGTATGGGTAGGCGGGTGTGTCAATACCACTGTACGTGTATGGGTAGGCGGGTGTGTCAATACCACTTTATAAATAAGGGTAGCCGAGTGGGTCAATACCACTGTATGTGTAAGGGTGGGCGGGTGTGTCCATACCACTGTACGTGTAAGGGTGGGCGGGTGTGTCAATACCACTGTACGTGTATGGGTAGGCGGGTGTGTCAATACCACTTTATGTATAAGGGTAGCCGAGTGGGTCAATACCACTGTATGTGTAAGGGTGGGCGGGTGTGTCAATACCACTGTACGTGTAAGGGTGGGCGGGTGTGTCAATACCACTTTATGTATAAGGGTAGCCGAGTGGGTCAATACCACTGTATGTGTAAGGGTAGCCGAGTGGGTCAATACCACTGTACGTGTAAGGGTGGGCGGGTGTGTCAATACCACTGTACGTGTATGGGTGGGTGGATGTGTCAATACCACTGTACGTGTAAGGGTGGGCAGGTGTGTCAATACCACTGTATGTGTAAGGGTAGCCGAGTAGGTCAATACCACTAAACATGTAAGGGTGGACTAGTCGGTCAATACCATTGCACGTATAAGGGTGGACGGGTATGTCAATACCACTTTACGTGTAAGGGTGGGCGGGTGTGTCAATACCACTTTATGTGTAAGGGTAGCCGAGTGGGTCAATACCACTGTACGTGTAAGGGTGGGTGGATGTGTCAATACCACTTTACGTGTAAGGATGGGCTGGTGTGTCAATACCACTTTACGTGTATGGGTGGGCGGGTGTGTCAATACCACTTTATGTTTAAGGGTAGCCGAGTGGGTCATTACCACTATACGTGTAAGGGTGGGCGGGTGTGTCGATACCACTTTATGTGTAAGGGTAGCCGAGTGGGTCAATACCACTGTACGTGTAAGGGTGGGCGGGTGTGTCAATACCACTGTATGTGTAAGGGTAGCTGAGTGGGTCAATTCCACTGTACGTGTAAGGGTGGGCGAGTGTGTCAATACCACTGTACGTCTAAGGATGTGTGTTGATCAATACCACTGTACGTCTAATGGTGGGCGGGTGGGGTAATGGTTCCCATGTAGTAATATTTGTAATGAGTAAATGATTATGGATACGTTTTAGCCTGTATGGATATACATGTATTAGGTTTTCTGTTGTTCTCACTTTTATCAACTATCCTGTGTTGACACATGTTTGCTACCGGGGTACGCTACTCATTAAAAATTATTGTTCAATTTATCTTCACCTTTTTATTTAACCTATTAGTAAATGTTTCTTAATGGAGTTTGTAATAAATTTACAGTACCTATAATGTTTTTTAATACTTTGTAACATTTTGAAAATGTTTTTTTTTCTACATGCATAGAATTAAGAATATCGTTAATAATTTAATTAATGTAACAAGTACTATATTATTTTATTAAGCCTCTTCGATGAATAAGCTTCTTTATAGAACTTGGGTTGTTCAACATTTTATACATAGGTCTTACGAATCACATATACATAACCAAAATATAAAATAGTATTATAGTTTGTCATAAATAAAATTATAAAAAGGAAGAATTATTTGAGGTGTCTGAAGTGTGCTGCAAAGAAGGTCGGAGGAGTCCTCAAACGAAGGGATCTCAGCCAATCTTGAAATTAGCTTGTGATCGTGACCGTCATTTTATAAATGAATTAGCAAGGTTATACAGATAGCATGATTTGTGCTATTGTTTATATTGTACACTTAGTGTTGTCACAGGAACAGACAAAACTGAGTGCATTATTTTCTTCCATGCTTTCAAATTAATTATTAATAACTATTGCATGCTTAAATTGCTCATGTAATAAATAATAGATTCTTTTGACAAAATACTATTTTCAAAATCGTAATTTTACATCATATAAAATGAAGGTAATATAGATTGCATTTTATGTAGGACTATTTAAGACACTTATTAATAAGTCTTACAGTGACGTAAATCCATTTCTAATCGAACTTATTAAAAACAAACATTATTAAAAACAAACATGTTATCAGTAGTTCGATTGTTTGCACTATTATTAAAAAAGAGAAGAGAGAGAGAGAGAGAGAGAGAGAGAGAGAGAGAGAGAGAGAGAGAGAGAGAGAGAGAGAGAGAGAGAGAGAGAGAGAGAGAGAGAGAGAGAGAGAGAGAGAGAGAGAGAGAGAGAGAGAGAGAGAGAGAGAGAGAGAGAGAGAGAGAGAGAGAGAGAGAGAAAGAGAGAGAGAGAGAGAGAATGTGTTATCATCAAAGTGTTTAAATTCAAATTCAGTACATATGAGTTGTATATTGTATGTACTTGTCATTTACAATAACAGCTTGCAGTCAGTGAAGTTCATTTCACATTGAGAGTTAGCAACAATATAGTTTATAACTTATTTATCATACATATTAAAATATTTACCATATTTAGCTAGTCATTACGTTTGGCATATGCCTATAATAATGACAGTTGGTAGTTACAAATCACTTAATTCTTAGGTGTAGACAAAAGTAGTTTTTTATTGGATACGTTTTGTATAAAAGCACTGCATTACCAGATAACTGCCTGGTGCATGCATTTAACCTAGTCCCTTATTATCTAAGGTATGATTGTGGAGGGTTAGCAATCAGTTGTATGAAACATTATTATGCATTGCGTGTACCATTATATAATGGATTTGGAACGTGGTTGTACCAAAATGATAATGAAAAAAATACTGGTAATGCATTTACTTGAAAACATAATCATTTATAACGAAAAAAAAGCATCTTGTTGTGTTATTTAGAAATAAAAAGTAACGATAAGATAATGAGAATTTCTTATCGTTATTTAAATTGATAAAGTAAACCTATTTTACTTTGCTATCAAATATGTAATTCACTTAAAACTGTCATAATTGTCTATACATGACAGCTGTGTAGCCTAACAATACAAGGTAGTACTTGAAGTATATAGGCCATGTAGAAAGTATGTGCGCGAGGAGTCAGGGACAGGCCTCAAGGGAAAGATATTGGCTGCAACCTGTCGCAGTGGATTTCGTGTATCTGAGAACCCCTCTTGTTTTACAGCTTCAACATTGTAGTTCTTTTTAAGGTTCAGCTTAAGTCTACGTATGGGGGATGATTAATTCGTGTTTTCCCTTAATAATAATAGTACATTACTATTTTTATGTTAAAGACAAAAATATTTGTATGAACTCATTAATAACACCTCCTTACCTTATAATACGGGAAGTTTGGAATTGTTTCAAAGAAACTCAGTCTAAAGAACACGCTTTGACACTCCAGAAATTACCACGAGGCTACAACCAAACATGTGAATTCAAAAAATTAATAGTATATTACAAAGTATGACTGATCTAAAACCTGCAACTATTTGGAAATACTTTGGCTCTACATGGTTACATTTTAATAAATTAATGTATTTGGTTGGGCAGTTTGTAAATATTTGGTTGTAAAGAAGAAGATTTTTCACTTACTAACTATTTACCACCAATTACGTATTAAAACGTTTAGTGTTAAGGAACGTTGAAAAACTAATTTCATTCTATTTAAAAGTGAAATCTTCCATAAAAAAATTTTTTTTTTAGAGTACTTTTTGGTAGTCATAGTCATCATCAGAGTTTTTTCTTTAGTATCATTTGTAAAATATGAAAACAAATCATTGTCAGCACCACTTTTAAACATCTTATGTTTATAAACTAATGTATAACTATGTTATAGCATATATTAAATGTGTTATCTTGTAATATGTACATATTTTGCATATGTACATTCCCTGATTACATATGGACTGTTATTTTGGGGAATTTCTTCTGAAGTCTAATTATGAGAGATTTTCTAACATGAGTTACACACACTAATATAATACTAGATACTGTGACGTTTTTATGTCCTAATTTATAAATAATTAATCGCTATGTGGGTTTTACATATAAGCAACACGATATACTAAACAATTACTAAATTTATTGAATCTATAAAATTAACTTATTACAATTAAATGGGTTATTTCCTTAACTTTAAACTATTGTGAAAAGTACAATTTACTATTAGACCTACTGTTACAGTTAAACTAATTCATATTTACAATCTTAGATGGCATCAATAAATGGCAATCAATTACAACTACTAATTGCAAAATGACTTTACTAGATTCCCTTCTTTTAATTACAATTCCTAGTTCTATAAAGTGGCTTTCCTAGATTCTCTACTACTATTTACAATTACCGACTATAAAGTGACCCTACTAGATTTCCTACTATTACTTACAATTACTGACTACGAAGTGACTTTACTAGATTCCCTACTACCTACAGTCCAATGTTAACAGTTCACTCACAGTTTCTTCAGTGTCCCTTCAGAAGTCGTCCACAAGTACCGCACTGCTCCTTCGTTGATCCCCACAACGAACCACTCACTGGTAACTTCTCCGTAGACCACTTCACTATACACGGACACTTAACTCGCACTGCAGAACTCGCGCACTGTCGCCGCAAAAAACCGGGCTGTAGGCTCTAGACTCACTGACTTGCGCTGGTATCCGAGCCGTATATATCACCTGCAGGTCTCTATCTAGAAGCTTCTTGAATTCCCCTGCGCCCGAAGTTCCGTGACAGAGCTAGCTCGTCAACCGAGAACAGTATAGAAAGTCCATTGATGAAGTAGTTCATGCGTAAGCCATTGTGCCCCAAAGGTTGTAAACAAGCAGGGCAGGTGGTCAGCGACCCATCCATTACTTCCGCATCACCGGTTCCCAGGATGGAGGCCACTCTGGATGTCACAATACATTTCTATTTTGCAGTATCTTATTCATCTAACAACTTTTCTCGAAAAGTCCCCTTGTTACTCCTTTCTAAGACTATACAATCATATATCAGTCGAATTAAAAGACCTGGATGATTATAAGCTGTTTTAGAAGAGACTCTTTAAATATCTAATCTCAAACTCTTTTTACAGTGTCTCAGACTACCTGGATTCCACGTCGGGATGGGTGGTTTACCAGCAGTTAAAACTGTTTATTTGGTGTATATATGATTAGCTGCTCATCTATGTTTGTTATATATTTATTGTTGTTTTATATTGTTTCATTTAATTGTTGAACCTTGACAAGTCATCTGCCTGGCTCTATTTCAGCCTATAAGGTTTCTATGACTATTATACATAAATAAAAAAAAGTATGGGAACTAATGTCGAATAGTTTTAGAGGGTAAAAATGCAATTTGTTAGCTATTTAAGTTAATTAGTTATGCAAGAAATAATAAAATAATAATTTACATTTATTATGTACTGATTGACCTTACTACATCATAACTATTGATTATTATTTTGGCAATAGATTAAATAAAAAAGCTTCCCCTACACTCACCACACCTTCTTGCACAACTCTCAACCCTCACTGGAGGGTGGGGAAACAGATGGGAGCAGTTATAGTTAAGTGTTTCCTCTAACGGACCCTTGGCTAATAAATGTTAGTTTTATATTGAGAGAGGAGTCACTTGATCTGTTCACGTGTTGGACACTGTGCATTATAGAAGTAATTAGAGAAAGATGATAGTTACCTAAACTAATAAGACTTTCAAACATAATATTGTATTTAATTATATAGCCTACATATACATTTAAACTGTAATACTAACATAAAATGACTCATCTGTTATTATGTTAGTACATATACTACGATTAAAATATATACGATAAAAAAGAACATATTAACTTTCCATTGTTGAAAAAATTATATAAATACAACGTATTACTAATTAATATTAATTACTAAACAACTAAGTGTCACACGGCACATTATGAAAACAAAATATTTTTTTCAGAATAGAACAAGCATTTTGATGATTTCGATATATCTACATAATTTATAATAGTACATGCAATCCAACACTAATAACCAAGAGTTTTATAGTACCAAAACAACAATATGTATTACAACTGTGAAGACATAAAATAGTGTTATTGTTTTACTCACTTACAAACACACTGACATGACTAATATTGATTTCTAATTATTTTACATAATTTTAAAATATTTATTATTAATTTTTAAATACTTTATGTAATTATAAAATATTTATTGCAAATAGATGTAATAAAGTCCACCCTTCAACGCTGAAACTTAAAACATTTCCATTGGGAAAGGACCCAACTATCTTTTAACATAGGTATTCATCTAATTTAATATTAAATGTATGAGCAGTACAATATTTGATTATACAATACAGTTTTATTACAACAAGAAACAAGAACTGCAACGTTATTTTTTTATTGTATTTGAAATTTCTATTACAGGTAGCTTGCGGGAGATTTATAAACTACATCTAACTCAAACTCCGTGACAAAACAATAAAGGCACAGTTTATGAAGTACTAAACTTTATCAAGAGTTGAAGAGAAAAAACGGTAAAACGATAGTTAAATAATGGAACAGGCTGTAATATTGGTTGAAGCATTCACATTTTGTAGGGGAAATAGTTTTCTGCGTCTGATTTAATTATTTAATTCCATACCCTATACAATTTCTCGTTGAAAATGATGTGCAATACAACTACAATCGATGAAAAATATTAGTTATAAAGCCATAATTTTTTATGGATGATATAGTTTTGAATATAAAATAAACAATGTTCATTTTTTATTATTATTGCGTGTACTGATTTTATTTTAAGTCTGAAAAATGTCTAAGGCAATTATATGTTTTACTCGCGTAACATTCATATACCCTTTGTTTAATATAGTTATCTTTTCGTTACCAAGTATTGTAAATTAATAAATATGTTCTCTTAATTGATTATCTCAGTTATATCACAAATATAATATAAACTATATTATATATGTACCCAAAGCTGGTTTAATAATGTAATTTAGCAACTCATATGTTTATTTAAAAATTATAATTTTATACAAATCACCTAAATTTTTTTAACCAATTTATTCATTATTCATTTTTTAGACACCGATAGTAGATATATAGGCTAATATGAGAGTGAATGGTGTGATTTGTGAAGGTAAATGAGTGTATTCATTGTTACTGACTAAGGTATACTGTTCTTCAGAAATATAAATTTAGTAATAACCAATTATCTTATTAGTATAAACTTATTTTCATTATATATTTTATTTATAGTGTTCATTGGTTAAAGGAAAAAGTATATATTTCATATTACGTCATACGTGTAGAATTTATATAGTATATAAAGCAAACACTAACTACAACAATCCTTAATATACTATTAAAAGTTTCCAATGTATTTAAAAAAGAATGCAGTATCTTGATTAATCATAGAAAAATACCATATTAGTAGTCTATCGTATAAAAAGACAAGAAACTAAACTAGTTTGTTTTTGTATAATGTTAAGAAAATAGTCTTAGAAAACAATAAATACAATAAAAGGGAGGAAAAAGTAATTTTGTTTAGGATTTATGCTTAAATTCCTAAAGATTAGGAACGTACTTACGATATTATAGTGTTATACGTAAGGTTTGTTAATTTACAAAGAATAATAGTTAATGATATCATTCAATTTAAATGCTTTTTTACTAAATACACAATTATCTCAACAAACTGTATCGATAAACATTTTAAGTATAAGTGTAAAAGGGTTGGCCTTAGTAATAAATAAAATAAAAAATAAAAATACAGAAAATATACATAGTGTCCATTAATTACTGGAAGCAGAAACTAAAGACCAGAAATCTGTAATAAAGTATAGTCTTATTTCGCTTAGTTTTCCTAAAACCAAATAATAATCAACTGATTATGATGTTGAAACGATCCATGATCAATATTAACTTAATTAGTATGTTAAATGTAAATAAAGGTGTGTGCTCAGGAAAACTTTTATTTCTCTATTATTTATCGTAGCACAACAACCTTGGTCTTAAAATGTTTTTAAAAAATTTACCATTTTTTATTACCCTCGTGTATTTACTATAAAATTAAATGTTTTTGAGCTATTAGGCTTAAAAAATTTAGTATAACTACCATTTTGAAACCGGAAGAGGTTTTTAATTCAAACTTTTAAAAATGTTGGTTTTTCTTAGCTTAACAGGTTTGTAAAGCTTTAAGCTTATATCTTTATTGATTTTAAAGATAACAAGTTTTTAGTAAAAAAAAAATTGCTGACTGACGGAAAACTAAGCGAGAAAGGAATATGCTTTACCCTATATTTTGACTTGATAAATCCTCTGGTGAAGTTTGATTCAGTAATCAACCATACTCTTTAGTATGTATGACTTTTATTTTGATTATTATTCAAAGAAAACAAATTGTTTGTAACTACTGAATTCTCAATATATTTACTTGTTACTGCATATATAGTATAAAAATTACTATATATATATATATATATATATATATATATATATATATATATATATATATATATATATACTATATAGATATATATATATATATACTATATAGTATAAATATTTTATATATTTATGTATACATACAATATTTTAACTTGGGCAGTTAAAAAAAAATTTTTACTTACTTACAACTGAAAAAGTAATATATATACAATAAATACAAGAAAATATATATACAATATTTTCTTATGTGAGTATATTTTCAAATACTATTGAAGAGAACTTCCCTGACAGTAACGTACTACAAAGTGAATTAATTATGTTTATTTAACTCATGGTAACAGCTTGGAGCTATAGTAAAATGACAGAGATGGCATTTCTGATAGCAGAAATCATTGTCTAGAGGCTGTGTGTTACTCATTTATTGCACCACATAATTAAGTTGTATAACTTGTACTAGTGAAATACTGTACAATCATTAAAACTAATTGTTTATTTAAGTATTTTTTTTACTTTTTGTTTCTTAAAACTTTACTCTGCAGTATTAAATTAAACGTTGATTCGGTTATTGTATATAACAGTCCTTTACGCTGTTAATAAATGTTTTCCTATGAAATTGTACCATTATGAAAATAACCCTAATTGTAATAATATATAAATAAATACCTGAAGTTTTAGTCATAAATTTTTAATAAAACATTAGAGGTCAATATTGACATCAATTGTAAATAAGAAAATTGCAATTTTAATAAACAGTAACTAGTTATTTATTTTTAAATTAATTTAAACAAATATTACTTTTTCAGTTGTAAGTAACTAAAAAAAAATTTAACTGCCTAAGTTAATAAATATGAAAATGCACTATACGCAATGTTTTATACAATTGACTATAGTTTTATAAAACATTATCAATCAATATTACGTATTTATTTCATTATGTACATTCAAAGCTTTATTAAATTCTTGTATGATGAGAAATGTGAAGCGGAAATGTGGCAGCATTCTTCTTAAGATATATGGGACATATGTATCATTTTATGTTGCAACAATATTACAGTTTATGACGTCAAAGATTTCGTGTAGTTGGATTAAGATATATTTTTTAACACGTTAATTAATATATGATTATACATTTTAATAAAATTAATTTTATTCATAATGACAGGAAAGTATAGGTTTTCTGGATGCAACTTATAAAAATGTAAACAGCTTGTTTAACCCTGGATAATGTAACCCCGTGACCTTCATCATTAGTTCTTATAAATGTTCACTTTGTTTCCCATCTCAATTAACAAACTAACTCTTTAACAGTCTAACGTATAAACAATTAGCTATTTGTATCAACATTAAAGTAAAACTAACAATCATATGATAGTTTTATGCTATACTAACTTTAAAGCATAAAAACTACAAGAAAATAATAATTTGATATACCATATTTAATATAATTAACGAAAACATACCCTTGCCACTTAGTCGAGTAGTAATGTTATTATTTTTCAATACACTTTCAGCCCTCTAAAATTGTATTTACTCAAGTGATTTTACTGTATAACAACTTAGTTGCAATTGAAAAGTATTTTAATATATAACAATTAATTTTAACTTATGTATACAGTAGTTAATTACAATGAAAATAATTAATGATCCTACAAATTTAATATATTAGTTTAATAATATAATATATTACCTAAGTTAACATTTGATGTTATAGAGAATGAACTTTTTAATGTTTAATATTTGTATATGAAAACATTGTGCTAGTCTTTTATATCAAGGGCTACTATTAACAAAGCATTACTACATAAACATGGTAAGTGAATGCCATGATTCATACAAACTAACAACATAATTTTATGCTAGGCATTATATTAAAATTTAGTTACATAGTCTTATTTTGGACTTTAGTAGGTAATCTACAAAAAAATAATATTGCAAATCGTTCCACCTGCTACATAGTGAATTATATCTGAAAATGTATGACCATTGTTTTAATGAGTCAATTTATAGAGATTATAAATTTTCCAAAGCAAATTACTTTAGTATCCATATCAGTAGTTAACTTAGTTTAGTATCTTGATTTTATTATTTCGTTTGAAAAGAATATAAAATAGCTTATGCTGCTTTGATACCATCATGGGCTTTTAGACACCACATCAACCTCACATGTCGAATTCATGGAGAATACACTTGGTAAACACTCTGTGAAACCTATCTTGCATCTAAATAGCTCATTTTACAATATAATAGTCTCTCATAAATAGTTTTGGAAAATAACATAAATTTAAAAATCTGGTTTTCCTTTGGTAACTTTAAACATGTAATTACTAAAATCAATGTACTTATAAATATAATTTGTTGTAGGAGATAATATTTAATTTTGTTATTTACCCTTAGGCAACAACTGCTAGTCCCAGATAAATTGAGTTTATTTTGAGATTCTATAGTTAAAAATTATAAATTTACTAGCACAGTACTCGTCCTTCGTACGGGATTTAGGTTTATTTATATTGTGCTCATTGCGTTCAGTAATACAAAACATGTACATACTGGCATCTGTATAATGCAAAAGTACGTTGTGGTCACGGTACCCCTAGGAAAGAAGACGGTAGGTATCACGCGCATCTCCTATGACGTCACAAGGGTGAAATAGCTACAACAAACACAAAAATACTGTTCTAATTCTCATAATTTACAGTACCAACTGATAGGTGGAAAATAACTACTATTTAGTTGAATGCTTCAATGCGATTAATAGATTTAGTTACCAGTATTTTATCGAATAATCAAACCAGGTGATTTCACCTATGTGACGTCAAAGTCTACTGCACATCCTTGTCGTAGTACCTACCGTCTTTTCTAGTTACCTTGGTTTGGTCCGGTGTCTACTTTAGAACTATGTACGCCGTTTGTCTATTCCAACAGCTGATTTATGAAACTATTATAAACAGTTTATTGTCAAATTAGTATTGCCATAATGGTTGCATTGATCATTCTTAGACCCTCTGAGTTGTTTTCCTAATGGAACTTCAAAATAGAGATAGGCCTATTAGTTAACCAGTGTCCCTAAGAATGTACATGAAACATTTCAGAAGAATGGGTCCAGCAGTTTTTCGTGATTGAGTAAAACACACACACACACACACACACACACACACACACACACACACACACACACACACACACACACACACACACACACACACACACACACACACACACACACACACACACACACACACACACACACACACACACACACACACACACACACACACACACACACACACACACACACACACACACACACACACACACACACACACACACACACACACACACACACACACACACACACACACACACACACACACACACACACACACACACACACACACACACACACACACACACACACACACACACACACACACAAGGTACGAGTATATTTATGTAACTCGTTAACTGACGAAAGAGGAAACCATAAATTGAAACATACTATTGGTAGAACTAAGGTTAACTGGACAACATTTTAAACTTTCATAATAATTAATTACATCAACAAGGTATATCCGAACGTAATAATTGTACAAAAGAAATATTATTAGTGTCCGTGGTTAATGGTCTTCCAAGAGTTTAAATATTAAAATACACATCAGGTAGTCCAATTTAACATAAACATTTGTTCATAAATTCTGTAATTGGACCCTTAGGTGCACTTCTAGTTGAATTCCATTGGCATTTATTACAAAAACACTTATCTTCATTCTTCCACTCAAATCAATAAGATACGTTTGCTAGACGCTTTTAAATGTTTATATTATAATCACACCAAAATATAATACATTAAGCCCTTAATATTAATTTTACAAAATTATAATTAAAAAGTATACCAATTCACACAGTTATTTTATTTAAATCATACAAGTTATATAATAACTATGAAAAAGCTCAATAACAGAATATACAAAATAATAGGTTAATTGAATGATCAAACGGAATGTTGCAAGCTGATGATGTTGCTGGACTGCATGCATGGTGGATGAACTTGCGAACTCTCTTGCATTTTAATTTATTTTTTTCTTCATACTTGAGATTAATGTTTCTTAGAGTATTTTATTTTCATAAATGAAATGTTTTATTTTAATGTTTAGTCAAACATTTAGATTGATTATCTATGAACTTGTTTAATCTATTAATCCATAAATTCATTAATATTCTTATTGTTAAATTGTTAGTTTATTAAGGTGAAAATTTGTTTTATATATAAATATTTATTCTAGTGATACATATAAATTGGAAATGTTAATTTTTATTAATTGTAAGTGAAAGATATTTCCACAATTAATAACTGTACTACTATAAATGTTTTTTCATTTTAATTCATTTCCTTATTCAACAATTGTTTTACATATATTACCGCTGGGTTATCTAATTCCCATTTATTTCCTGAATGTGTTTAATTAGTTTTCAGCCTCAGCTGCGTAGCCATAATGGTGCTCAAGAGAGATTCACCATTATTGTAATTTCATATCATGTTTTACCTTAACTGTACGCTGTTTTTTAAATTTTCAAACTATAGGTGTCTAAAATAAATACCGAATGTTAGAGTCAAAAAAGATAAATTGTATTAAAAAAGAACTATTTTATTAATTAAAAGAAGAATTATAATTGATGTGTTTACTATTCATTTTGTCAACAAAGTGTACTTCTATTTTAGTTCAAAATACAATGTGACAACAGTTATTATTTCATTTAAAACGTAAATAGACTTAACACATAATAAGAAACATAAACACAACCTACTTAATCAAACTATAAAAACCTTTTTAGTAAATTTTAAACTCCAGCGCATCTAAAACTACTTAACATAATTATGGTTACCGGTAATAAGTGTGTTAATATAAGTTTATCATTTAATATACAATCCACACAATGTGTGTAAAAAATATGTAAAATGTCTTTTCTAATTAATTGTTAATAATACATCATTTAAAGGAGCACATGTGTATACAATAATTAACCATTAATAGCATGTTGTAAAGAAACACATAAACATAAATATTAAAGATTGTCCTCTTCAATAACTAATAATTAGTGGTTAAAAAGCATCAAAAATAACCTGGGTGAAAAATAAAAAAAAAAAAAACAGAAACTACATAATAAATAAAAGTTAAGGAAATTATAAACTGAACCTTGTTAATTAGTCAAATAATTATATAACCATGTATTAAAAAACACGTGATTTGGAGTTTTTGGTGAACTTTGTCAAGTTCCTTAGTACTAATAACAAAAAAATATATCAAAATCATAAAAGAATTAAAAAAATAGAAACTCTTTTAGGCATAATAAATCCAATACTTGTTTGTTAATAATATACAAAACACTTATACATTTTTATTTTACTTATCTTCTTCTACGTACCTCATCTAATGGTCCTTGTACATTTTTTGGTAACTTTCACCTTGTTAAACTTATTTATCAGAGTGTCCTGTGTTCGACCCATTTATCCAGCTAATAACTTCCCTTTCAGCATTACGAAATACTATTAGGTTTATGTAAAGTTTATTTTAATAATTCCTCTTTTTTCAGCTACTTTTTAGTACATATAAAGTAGCTAAATATATATATATATATATATATATATATATATATATATATATACTAAGATAACAGTACGTTAGGAGACAGACTGCCTCAAAATCTCATCGATTAATTATTTGGTCAAGCTATTACATCATGTCTATTCTAGCCTTTTTAATTTGTTAATAGTTGTTTTTAATAATCTTCACTTATAAAAAATTTTGTGGGCTTTTAACCCACACAATTTTTTATAAGTGAAGATTAATTTTCTTGCATATAACACACCATATTAGATTTATTAAACTGACGTATAATACATATTAAGTTATCTTCACTTCAAAAATGCTCCTACGATAAATTTCAATTTTATAACACGAAATATGGTAGCCAAAATTGTGTCATAACATCATATCTACTCTTAGATGTAAAATTTTACTGTAATCTATATTTTAAATATTAAATTTCTGGTACGCTCTGAATTCCAAATCATACTTTTTACCTACTTCATTAAATTTAATTTGATTTACAACTTACTATTATTATTTTTACTAAATTTATTCTAATAACATTTTAATAATAGTTTTTGTATTAGATATAAATATCGACTAGATAGAAAATTTTAATTCAACGTGCTAGTTACAAGGTTAAAATATCAAATCAACAGCAAAACAAAATGTCAGTTAAACTGTCTATTACGCAATTAGCTACGGGAAACTTTTATGGAATATTTATAATGTTTTTCAGTCGCAATATTTGTTTAAATCAACAGAGATGCTGTGTGAACGTGTGCTAACAAAAACTGACAGGTTCATTCGTATGACGCAACTAATATAATTGGATGCACTGAACCATTTACTTCCGGCCTGAAAACTCACTGCACTGATGCAATTTCAATGCTCCTTCAAAATGCATCTTTACGGTATGACTTTCCTATCTAAAATTCTGGAAACAAACATTACTCGTAATTTATGAAGGATAAAAATTATGTTCTTTAGTTGACATCTGGATTGTTCAAAGTATTTATCTACTGATGTGTACGAATATATTTTGTTGTGCAATATTCTGATAAAAGAATGTATCAATAATACAAAAATCATAATTTAATGGATATGTATTTAATAAACAATAGATTTAATTAACAAATGTATTAATAGACTTTCAAACATCTGTTTAGATTTATAAAATAAATAAGGAAACTTAATTAAGTCATACTCAATAATTTATAAATACCTCAGTTTGATGTGCAACAGCGTGGAACGTAACTTAAATGACAGTCGCGTGATTTATGGGTTTTATTTGTATAATCATTCGTCTTAAATCAAACGTCTCTGTATAAGAAATACTATAACTGTATTTGATCTTTTTCAAAAAATTTTTATTTTATTTATTTATTTATTACTCTTAAGTATGTACAAAATCTAGTCCTCAAAAAGGCACGCAAAATCAAAATTTAATGCAGTTAATCGTCATTTTAAATAATTCCTCATTAAATGATTTGTCATTTCTGGGCTAAATTAATATTCGTACATAGAAAATTGCTCCACCAGATACATTTTTAACTACAATTTAGTACGCACATCAAGTATCTTGGTAATAAAATTTACTATTGCTATGATTCAGAAATGATCATTTTATAACACCAACTTTATATCTACTGTTATAAATGTATACTAAACGTGTATTGTTATTCAAATGCAGAACAAATTTAAAATAAAAATAAAGCACTCCACACTACAGGCTACTAAAATGTTTAGTTATAGATCGAATTTTATGAACTAAGTCTAAAATGAAAAAAGACAAACAATTTAATTTTCAACTTAAATTCCTGAGGTAAAGTGGATTTCTAATATCTTATAACAGAATATATATAATATGCATACATACTTTCTTATGCAGGGATAACAAAACATAATGGTAAATACAGACAAAAAATGTGTTGACATTTCTAAAATTACAAAATAATAAAATAAATATCCATATTGATATTTAAATAACTTTTACACTATTATGTTTTTTAAATAGGATCAATACTCATTTAAAAACATTTAAATTATTATTTTTTTAAAGTAATACAAAGAATGATTTATGAAGAGCTCTCTAAATGTTTCAATGTGTTACTGAATGAGAACTAGAAATAACGATTTGAACTCATTTAGTAAATGACTTTCCTAATACGGCAAGTTGTCTCTTAGTTTTGCTCGGAAGAGAAATGAAAGAGTGATTGAGGTCTGCGGGAAACTTAAGTTTGTTTCACCTTCCTTTAAGGCACTTTGTAAAGTCGGTTCTTTTATCCCTTGGATTCTCTCAAACAATGTTTGGATTCGTTCAAGCTGACTAAGTCCATCCTATTTTGGTAAACTATGTTGGGTCACGTAAACTAGTTGTTATCTTACAAGTAAGGATAACAACTAGTACATTGTTCTTTGATTGTATAATTCGTTGTATATTTATACAACTCTGTAATTAGTACACTTATTTAATCTAAAAAGTATACTAAGGTTTTTGATTTCTTAACTTAATTAACCAATCAGATTTAATCAATAATTTTTTAAAAAATGTTAAATTGATTTTTTAAATGTTGTATTATAAATTGTAACGATGCGTTCTACTTTGCAATGGAAATGAGTTGGGTATTGGCCTACAACATATCCTGCTACGAGGACATTACATTGTTTATAATAATGTTTAGTATTAACCAAACATATTTTAATGCATCATACAATTCATTCCAGTCCTTAGTTATGATAAATAAAATATGTTACTTCATCTCTTGGTACCAGCTGTTAAAAATAGAGATTTATATCAACAATTAGTACAGTCATATGGCTAATTAAATACGACATTTCTCTGTGATTATTGAATACCTACATATGTATTATCCCTTTCATCCCCATTATCCGATATATTGGACGTGAAGTTTGAGGGATTCTGAATCGTATCTTAATTTAAGTGTAGAGTGCTGTTCTCTGTCTAATAAGTGGACTATGATTTCTTTGGAGTGTCCGAGTTGTGGCAGCGTCGACCACTCCCGATCGTCGAGTGCCAAATGATCGAACTATAAACGAAAACTGAGACAGTCTGGCCTGTCGGAGACGAGTGTATTGAGATGTATAAAGTGAAACTCTGTCCGACTTTCGGAGACGACCTGTCTCGTCAGTATCTGGATAGAATGCTTAAGTTACGGACTTGTCCAGGTTTTCCATAGAACTTCCGTATCAATTTCTTCTACAACAGCCACTTCCTGTCGACCAACAACGGTTTTATAAACAGTTTTTTAAATTCGACGCGCATCAATTCTCACACGCAATCAAAGACAACGTGTATAATTATTGTAGAGTGACAGGACAACGAAGAGCCATTGTCAGTGTTCAAGGAAGACAGGCCGGCCACGTGGTGGAAGGTGTTCGACCTGGGACGTCTCGCCAAGAATGTTGGCTACTGCACCAGCACCGACGGCGTGGACGTGCATCAGTCAATAATCGGATACGTGAAGAGGTCAAAAGTGAACGCATTGAAGAAAAGAAAAGTCAAACCCGTGTAGAGTATCATCTTCGATGGTATATGACCGTAGGATAGCCGTCGACACCCGAAAAGTAGGCCGTAAGATCGAAAATCATAACTTTAAGGTTTCACCTTTAGGGATGAAAGGGTTATAAATCCACATAGTATTAAAGTAAACATTTAAGTTACGCATCAGTTATTGACAATGTTGGCCTTTAGCCATAAGTTGATAGCAAACCGATACCTACAGACAAACTAACTGAAGTGCTTAGACGACAAAAGTGGAAGGGAGCAGGAGAGCTGATTTATAACCATTCATGTTACGGATTAGTAAGTGACAGTTATGGCCTTTAGCCATGAATTGATAGCAAACCGATACCTGCAGACAAGCTAACTGAAGTGCTTAGACGACAAAAGTAGAAGGGAGCAGGAGAGCTGGTTTATAACCATTCATGTTATGTATTAGTAAGTGACAGTTATGGCCTTTAGCCATGAGTTGATAGCAAACCGATACCTGCAGACAAACTAACTGAAGTGCTTAGACGACAACAGTGGAAGGGAGTAGGATAGCTGATTTATAACCATTCATGTTACGTATTAGTAAGTGACAGTTATGGCCTTTAGCCATGAGTTGATAGCAAACCAATAACTGCAGACAAGCTAACTGAAGTGCTTAGACGACAAAAGTGGAAGGGAGCAGGAGAGCTGATTTATAACCATTCATGTTACGTATTAGTACGTGACAGTTATGGCCTTTAGCCATGAATTGATAGCAAACCGATACCTACAGACAAGCTAACTGAAGTGCTTAGACGACAAAAGTGGAAGGGAGCAGGATAGCTGATTTATAACCATTCATGTTACGTATTAGTAAGTGACAGTTATGGCCTTTAGCCATGAGTTGATAGCAAACCGATACCTACAGACAAGCTAACTGAAGTGCTTAGACGACAAAAGTGGATGGGAGCAGGAGAGCTGATTTATAACCATTCATGTTACGTATTAGTAAGTGACAGTTATGGCCTTTAGCCATGAGTTGATAGCAAACCGATACCTACAGACAAGCTAACTGAAGTGCTTAGACGACAAAAGTGGAAGTGAGCAAGAGACCTGATTTATAACCATTCATGTTACGTATTAGTAAGTAACAGTTATGGCCTTTAGCCATGAGTTGATAGCAAACCGATACTTGCAGACAAGCTAACTGAAGTGCTTAGACGACAACAGTGGAAGGGAGCAGGAGAGCTGATTTATAACCATTCATGTTACGTATTAGTAAGTGACAGTTATGGCCTTTAGCCATGAGTTGATAGCAAACCGATACCTACAGACAAGCTAACTGAAGTGCTTAGACGACAAAAGTGGAAGTGAGCAGGAGACCTGATTTATAACCATTCATGTTACGTATTAGTAAGTAACAGTTATGGCCTTTAGCCATGAGTTGATAGCAAACCGATACTTGCAGACAAGCTAACTGAAGTGCTTAGACGACAAAAGTGGAAGGGAGCAGGAGAGCTGATTTATAACCATTCATGTTACGTATTAGTAAGTGACAGTTATGGCCTTTAGCCATGAGTTGATAGCAAACCGATACCTGCAGATAAGCTAACTGAAGTGCTTAGACGACAACAGTGGATGCGAGCATGAGAGCTGATTTATAACCATTCATGTTACGTATTAGTAAGTGACAGTTATGGCCTTTAGCCATGAGTTGATAGCAAACCGATACCTACAGACAAGCTAACTGAAGAGCTTAGACGACAACAGTGGATGGGAGCATGAGAGCTGATTTATAACCATTCATGTTACGTATTAGTAAGTGACAGTTATGGCCTTTAGCCATGAGTTGATAGCAAACCGATACCTACAGACAAGCTAACTGAAGTGCTTAGACGACAACAGTGGAAGGGAGTAGGATAGCTGATTTATAACCATTCATGTTACGTATTAGTAAGTGACAGTTATGGCCTTTAGCCATGAATTGATAGCAAACCGATACCTACAGACAAGCTAACTGAAGAGCTTAGACGACAACAGTGGATGGGAGCATGAGAGCTGATTTATAACCATTCATGTTACGTAATAGTAAGTGACAGTTATGGCCTTTAGCCATGAGTTGATAGCAAACCGATACCTACAGACAAGCTAACTGAAGAGCTTAGACGACAACAGTGGATGGGAGCAGGAGAGCTGATTTATAACCATTCATGTTACGTATTAGTAAGTGACAGTTATGGCCTTTAGCCATGAGTTGATAGCAAACCGATACCTACAGACAAGCTAACTGAAGAGCTTAGACGACAACAGTGGATGGGAGCATGAGAGCTGATTTATAACCATTCATGTTACGTATTAGTAAGTGACAGTTATGGCCTTTAGCCATGAGTTGATAGCAAACCGATACCTACAGACAAGCTAACTGAAGAGCTTAGACGACAACAGTGGATGGGAGCATGAGAGCTGATTTATAACCATTCATGTTACGTATTAGTAAGTGACAGTTATGGCCTTTAGCCATGAGTTGATAGCAAAACCGATACCTACAGAAAAGCTAACTGAAGTGCTTAGACGACAACAGTGGATGCGAGCATGAGAGCTGATTTATAACCATTCATGTTACGTATTAGTAAGTGACAGTTATGGCCTTTAGCCATGAGTTGATAGCAAACCGATACCTGCAGACAAGCTAACTGAAGTGCTTAGACGACAACAGTGGATGGGAGCATGAGAGCTGATTTATAACCATTCATGTTACGTATTAGTAAGTAACAGTTATGGCCTTTAGCCATGAGTTGATAGCAAACCGATACCTGCAGACAAGCTAACTGAAGTGCTTAGACGACAAAAGTGGAAGGGAGCAGGAGACCTGATTTATAACCATTCATGTTACGTATTAGTAAGTAACAGTTATGGCCTTTAGCCATGAGTTGATAGCAAACCGATACCTACAGACAAGCTAACTGAAGTGCTTAGACTAGAAAAGTGGATGGGAGCAGGAGAGCTGATTTATAACCATTCATGTTACGTATTAGTAAGTGACAGTTATGGCCTTTAGCCATGAGTTGATAGCAAACCGATACCTACAGACAAGCTAACTGAAGTGCTTAGACGACAAAAGTGGAAGTGAGCAGGAGACCTGATTTATAACCATTCATGTTACGTATTAGTAAGTAACAGTTATGGCCTTTAGTGATGAGTTGATAGCAAACCGATACTTGCAGACAAGCTAACTGAAGTGCTTAGACGACAAAAGTGGATGGGAGCATGAGAGCTGATTTATAACCATTCGTGTTACGTATTAGTAAGTGACAGTTATGGCCTTTAGCCATGAGTTGATAGCAAACCGATACCTACAGACAAGCTATCTGAAGTGCTTAGACGACAACAGTGGATGGGAGCATGAGAGCTGATTTATAACCATTCATGTTACGTAATAGTAAGTGAAAGTTTCGGCCTCTCGCGATTAGTTGAGAGCAAACTTTTATGTATGGACAATCTAACAGAGGTGCATACAAGATAAAGGAGGATGCGAGCAGGGGAACTAAGTTATGAATATTCAATGTATACTCCAGGAGATGACAATGTTGGCTTTTAGCCATGAGTTGATAGGAAACCGATACTTGCAGACAAGCTTACTGTAGTGTTTATATGATAAAAAAGAATGGGAGCAGGGAAACCGATTTATAAGTTTTCAGGGGATTTTAGGTTCACGACATGAATGGATATTTTTCAAAAATATAAATACCTGAATTATATTTCAAATATCATTAAATATGTCACTTTAATAAGGGATTACTTTTTAAACTGTTTTATTCGGTAACAAGTTGTCGTTAGCTAACTTAAAAACAAAGAATACTTAAGTACTTTACTGTATCCCTGGAAGATTTTCAGTTAATTTCTTACATATTAACTAACAAAATTCCCTATTATTCAATATAGATAGGGTTTGATATATTATAATTTCCATTAGTTATAGATAACAGGTTTGGAACGAAGGAGAATCACCCATTAATCGTTTATTTAAGAACATTTGTTTACTTCCTAATTAGTGGCGTGCTAAACAAATTATATTCAATATTTGTCAGAAATTATTAGTAGACATACAAATATATATAAAAATTGCAATTTAAAAATTGTTTTATACGATTCCATAGGATACACTTTTTTGAGCTTAATAAAATAATGCATCAATTGTTAATGCAGGATAGTAAATTATTAGCAAAGTAATAACTCGGATTATTGTTAAGATATCAACTACAGATAGATAAACTACAATTAATAGTACAACCAACCAAACTGATTACCAACTGTTTTGTGTTATGTAGTTGTTTTTATAGAATCAATTTACCCATTTGAACGCAATTAAATTAATAATAACGTTATTTGATGACTAAACTTATTGCAAATCAAATTAATAGTTTTTAGCAAAATATTATTAGTTTCTTATATAATTTTGGAAAGTGTAGATAAAGCAAATCGTGCTGACAAATAAAAGGATTGTAAATACAACCTAGTGCTCAAGACAACCCAATTAGTTCACACCTACTTCGATAATGTACATGTATACAATGTATTATATGGATAACGGATTTCGGATGACTGCCTACACATTAGGTCGGAGTAAGATGCTAAATGTGGTAATTTGTTTGAATAAAATATCTTATAAAACATGATTATATAGGTTGGTTAGGATATCCAATGGAATGCCTAGTGTTTCAAATGGTACAGTCCCTTTAACACGTCAAACATCAATTTTCGTGAGTTATGGCGTGAACTTGTCCTTATAAATAACACCACAAAATGACCTATAATTCGGGAAGAAGAACAATTGTTTTAAAAAAAGTACTCAAAGTATTTCGCTATTTAAATTAAAGGAGAACTAAAAATAAAACTGTTTATTTTGTGTAATATCTCATTTAACGTGACCTCTAAATTATAAAAAGCTCAAAAATAAATTCTTCAAATACTACATGTAGTACAAGGTCATACCAGGAGAGTACTACAGCTCGTCCAGTGTGATGTGTGTATATTTATGTAAGATCATTAAAATACAAACTTAATAAAACCTGAACATAAATTTAAAATTCTTGACTAAAATCGTGCTTAGAAGGAACATTAATTTTACTAGTCACCTTCATATTTAATATGAAAACATTAAGTTTAGGCTCCTACACAGTGGGTGATCAAAACTATACGGCAATCTCTTGGGAACTCATTCTACTGCTAAAAATAAAAAAGGGTATATAAAAATATGCTTGAAAACACTTCCTTAGCGAGTTACGTCTAGCGAAAATGTTCACCTAGAACTGTGTATCCTTGGTAAAGTAAGGCCGTATAAAAATGCTAAAGGTAGTTAAAAAGAAACAAATACAATTTTTTCTTATATATTTTAATCGTAAAAGTTTAATAGAATTGGTTCCAGAGCTGTAAATGCAATACTTTAAGACATAACTTACGTAAAACACAGTAATTGGTGCAAAGAAACACGTTTTTGTGTTTAACATAAGATTACTTCCATAAATGGTATATTAAGGTGTATTTTTCCTAAATAAATTTGTAGAATTTTAATTTAAAAAAGGTTTATGTGAGTCACATAAGAAAAAATGAATAATATATATTAAAATTTCACTTTATTTAAAACAAAACCAGACGTACATAATGCTCCAAAAGTTAAGAAACGCGCTAGAAAAGAATGGATACGTCGTGCGGAAACGTGCATCGGTCAAAACGGAGGAAACTTTGAGCAACTATTGCTGGTGGTTTATACATTTTTATAAAGTTATAGTATATTTCATAACAAGAGTGGAAAGTGGGATTTTGCATGTTCGAGAACATATGTTTGAAGTGCGAGACTTGTCGAGCACTTCAAATGGTCGAGAACATACAAAAGACTTTCACTCGAGTTTTGAACGATACTTTTCACTACACTACGGAATAAAAACTCATTTTTGGAATGTTGACTGTTTATTAAATTAGAAACATGTTTTAAAAACAGGTGTTGTTGACTGTGGAAAATTTTCGGTTGTAAACAATGTTACTTTCGGTAGTAAACAATAGACAGCTGTTGAAAATATGATGTTTCCCAGGTTGTAAACACATAACAAAAACAGCTAAACTCATAGTAGTGTAGTGAAAAATACATTTCATGTTAATGTTTAGTTTTGAATAAATTATCAGCTGTTATTCCCAACCTAAATGTTAAATAATATTTGATGCAGTTAAGAATGTGCGTTTTATGTGCATCTGTTTTTATTTTAGATAAAGTGAAATTTCAATATCTATTATTAGTTTTTCCTGAGTAATTCACACGATTTTTTAAATTAATAACATACATAAAATGTTCCACAAAATTATTTAAGAAAAAAAATTTTATTTACCATTGATCTTAGGTTTAACACAAAAATGTGTTATTTCTTTGCACCAATTCTTGTGTTTTACGTAAGTTATATCTGAAAGTAATGCATTTACAGCTCTTTAATTAACTTTCAGAGTAAAATACATAAGAAACAATCGTATTTGTATCTTTCAACTACCTTTAACATGTTTATACGGCCTTACTTCACCGAGGGGACATAGTTATAGTAGACATTTTTCGCTAGCCGTAAATAGCTAACGAAACGTTTTCAAACATATATTTATATGAACTTTTTTTTCTTATTTTTATCTATAGAATGAGTTCCCAAGAGTTTCCGTACAGTTTTCAATGACCCTGTATATTGGTAATAAGATTATGCTGTGCATGTTGATGCGTTAAAAGGTTTTTTGCACGTAAAATGACCTTACATACGTAATATTATACATACTTATATTAAATTAAGTTTAGTTTCTAACTTGTTTTGCACTAACTGTCATTGCAATTTTAGATTTCAATTTCTTTACTCTTTCGACAGTAGTATATTTCATAACAAGATTGGAAAGTGGGGTTTTGCATGTTCGAGACCATATGTTTGAGGTGCGAGACTTGTCGAGCACTTCAATTGGTCTAGAACATACAAAAAAAGTATTTTTTTTTTCTAGAACATTATAAAAGTATTTTGAACGATACTTTTCACTACACTAAGGAATAAAAACAGGTGTTGTTGACTGTGGAAAATTTTTGGTTGTAAACAATGTTACTTTCGGTAGTAAACAATAGACAGCTGTTGAAAATATGATGTTTCGCAGGTTGCAAACACATTACGAAAACAGCTAAACTCATAGTAGTGTAATGAAAAATATATTAAAGTACATATATATATTTTTTTAAATCTGTAACAACCGTTTCTTTCTCGTACATGAACAATCTTATGTAACATTATTTTACTGCACCTTGTTACTCAATATTACCGAAATATATTAGTACTCAGTCCACTATGATATCACTTGTGTTGTATGTCATATTCATGTATTTTGAAAGTTATGTAGTTATACAATTTTAAGAAAAGTTGAAAATTTTGGGAAAAGTTGAAAATTTTGAGAAAAGTTGAAAATTTTGAGAAAATTTTAAAACTTTGACAATTTTCTTCTGATTTGAAAATGTTGAGAAAAGTTGAAACTTTTGATACCTGGGATTAAATTTTTGGTCAAAAACTACTTTACTTAGTTTGATAACGAAATAAAATTATTTAAATAAATTACGTGTACAGTTTTTAAGGAATATTAATCACGTTTAAATACTTTAATAGTGTAACAATTATATATTTATAATCTAGAAGTTACTAACATCCACTACATCATGTTACACACTATAGTACCTGTTGCCTGCATACAATGGCACATAGTTCATAGGGTTTTCACTAATAATCTATCCCATACATAAGTAATTAGCCAAAATATGGGCTTCATTTCATAATTTAAATTATTTTGTTTTCAAGTATATTAACTTAAAATATGCAAAGGATTATGAAGTATTAATTTTATCTAAAGTCTAATTTTGTATACAAATATGAAATTATTAATCTATAAATGATATTAAATCGGTTTTAAAAGCACATTTTCACAATTAATTTTAAGCATAATCCATTTAAACTAAACACTGACAAATACAGCCCCGAGGGATTTGGTTAGATTTATTCCCACAAATCGGATACATGTCAGGCTCCTCTAAGCAGCTTGGGGCGTTTCTTGTAAGTGGGGAATGTGGAGGGTAAACTAAGTTTATCCCACCATACTTTACAAGTGGAGTGGAGTGTGACTTGGCAAGATTTATTAGTTTTTTACTGTGAAGAAACTCTGAATAACGATACAGCTGGTTGCATTTTGCGAACATTGTCATCGGTTCATTCAATATCACTGTACGTGTACAGGTAGCGGGTGGGTCAATATCACTGTACATGTACCGGCGGTTGGGTGGGTCAATATCACTGTACGTGTACCTGCGGGCGGGTGGGTCAAAATCACTGCGTGTACGGGCGGGCGAGTGGGTCAATATCACTGTGCGTGTACGGGTGTTTGGGTGGGTCAAAATCACTGTGCGTGTACGGGTGGGCGAGTGGGTCAATATCACTGTACGTGTACGGGTGGTGCTGAACAGTGATAACGGTGCTTTCAGCGGTGCTGGCCCGACATGGGTCTTTTGACAACCTCAGCAGCATGGTGAGGATCCTGCTTCTTTTGTGAGGCTATTAGGCAGGTGAGTCACGTGCTGCGGCTAACCTTGTCCGAGGCGGAGACAGTTTCTGTCATTCTTGACGGCCTCAATCCCCAAGAAAGATCTCGCTTGCATCACATTGTGGATCGTCCAGTTCTCTGATGGCCAGTTCTCTGATGCCTGTGGGAGGGGCGTGCCAGTGGTACTGTGGTCCGGACTGTTCAGATGACGCCGTCCAATCCGCCTTGCAGAGCAGTGGGGCCTCTTGTTTGTTTTGGCTGTGGAGAAGTGGGGCACATCCGGTGCCACTGGCCGCAAAACCATCAGAGGGGGGTTGAATCACAGGTGACTATCCTAACTCTTTATTTGCATGCTGCTTCTGATGGAAGGTCATATGTAAAAGGGGCTGACCCACTGTATCGGGGAATGGCTAGTATGGCTACTCTGGGCATCCGGGCCAAGTCCTTAGAGTGTCCCTATGTTACCATATGTGTGGGTGACATTGAGTTCCGAGCTTTTTTTGACTGGCTCGGCTACTGTCTCATTTCCTCCACTTTCTTTCAACTTCTTTCTATCCGTGGTCTGTTGAAACACACTGAGGAGTCGTCTCTTGTTTGCTGGACTGCGTCGAATTCTTCTTTGCATACACTTCTCAAGTACTCCTTTAAGTTTAAAATATTTGGCTTTTCATGGGTGTGGAGCTTACTGGTTTCTAAGGACCTTAGTGTGCTGACTATCCTGGGAGTGGATTTCATTGCTAAGAGTGGTCTGGTTCAGGACTTTCCGTTTCAATCGCAGGGTGTTGGTTCCTCTCGGTGACTGCCTTTATTTTGTTCTGCAGTCCGAGAGGTAGATTGTAAGGTGGAACCGTCTAAGGTGGATTCCGTTGATCATCTTCCCCCTCAACAGGAATAAGCTATCAGGAAGTTGTGTTCACACTTTCCTGATGTGCTGATTTCAAAGCTAGGGGTTACTCGCCTTCTGGAGTATCATATCCACCTAACTGACATTTTACCGGTGTGCTCTTACCCATACAAACTTACTGCGCCCAAGATGGAAGTTCTTCGAGGGATGATTAAAGATCTGCTTGATCAGGGAGTCATCAATCCCTCCCGGTCAGCCTATGCCAGTCAAGCATTTCTGGTACCCAAGCCTAATGGGAAGTTTAGGCTTATCATCGACTACCGACGTTTGATTGCCAAGGCGTTCGTCGACTCAGTACCCCTTCCAGATTTGCATTCTGCATTTTACTGGTTCGGTAAGGACAAGTTCTTTAGTGTTTTCGATATCAACCAGGCCTATCATAAGATTCCTCTTGCTAAAGAATCGAGGCATGTCACCAGCTCTTGTGTTTCCTGGAACCTGTATCAGTTCACTTGTGTTCTTATGGGCTTAGCTGTGGGAGCCCAGACTTTAACCAGGAATCTGCATTCCATCTTTCACGATGTGTAATTCAACTACGTCCTCAACTTCCTAGAGGATCTTCTTTTTTATAATGACACTTTCCAAGAACACTTAAAACATCTGGAGGAAGTTCTGAATCGCCTTCGCAGTACTGGCCTTGCCGTAAACCCTGACAAAATCGCTTACCCGAAATTTCCTTCTTAGGTCATCTAGTATCCTCTCAGAGCGTCTGCATCGATCCTGCTAGGACACAGGGTATCCGGGATTTTACTCCTCCTTAGGATTTCAAGGGTGTGGCCGGTTTTGTGGAGATGGTGAACTTCTACCGTCATTTCATACCCAACGTGGCCGAGCTTGCCAACCCTTTAAATGAGTTGAGGATGAATGGTGCGAACTTTGTTTGGGGGAAAGCTCAGCAGACGTGCTTTGATGCTTTGAAGGAGGCCATTATGCAACCTCTAGTAATCTGATGCTGGATTTTACTGTTAAGTTCATATTGTAAACTGATGCCTCAACCTCTGCTATTTCAGCGGTGTAGTCTCAGGATTTCAATGATGTTCGTCAGCCCATTTCTTTTGCTTCTTGTACTTTGACTTCTCAAGAAAAGAAAGCTTCTTCCATTAATGAGCTAAAGTGTTTGGCTGTGGTCTTTGGCTTTGAAAAGTTCCGTAGGTTCCTAGAAAATGCGGAGTTTATGTTAGAGACTGACAACCAATCGCTCTCTTGTCTACTTGCTCATTCCCGGCTGTTCGGGAAAATTGGTCGCCTGGTAGTAAAATTTCAGACTTTCAGTTACAAGTCCAGCATGTGCATGGCTTAGTGGATTCTCTATCCTGCATGTATCAAGAGCACAGTGACTCTTCACCTGATGTAGCTAACTGCTGTGGGGTTGTGCTACTTGACTTTCCTTTGGCTTTTGACAGCCTGCTTTTCCATCAGCACTAAGACCCCGAGCTGTATGTTTTTTTGCGCGATCTCCAAGATGGAGGAATCCACCTTCCTTATTTTCTGTCCAAAGAGGTTCTCTGATGCATCGCCGGACATTCTCTGATGCTTTGCCAAAGAGGTTCTCCATCTCTCCCGCATCGCCGTGGTGGAGAACCCAAGGTTGTGCTGCCGAACATCCTGGTCCCGATGGTCTTTAACTACCTACACAACTCTCCCATGGGTGGTCACTTAGGGATTCACAAGACCATCGCTAAGATTCGTCAGGAGTTCATCTGGATGGGCATGGACTGGGATATTGCTGAGAGGGTACGGGTTTGTTACCTTTGCTCCCTTAGTAAGCCTAGTCAAAACGCAAAGTTGGGGTTGTTGTTATCTGAAGTGTCGTAACATCCCTTTGAGAAGGTTGTCATCGACTACGTGCGTGCGTTCTTTCCTACTTAGCAAGTCAGGTAACTCTCATCTACTTGTTTGTGTTGATGCCTTCTCAAAGTTTGAGTTGATTTTTCATCTTCGTAGTGCTACCGCTCAGCTCACTATCCGTGCACTCAATTTCCAGCTTTTTCAGTACTTTGGTGTACTCTCCTTCTTACCCACAGCTTGTCATGCAGAGCGGTTCAACCGCAATCTCAGGTGCACTCTCATTGCTTTTCATTCTTACAAGCAGAACACCTGGAACGAAATCCTTTGTTAATTTTCAGCTACCAATTGTTAATTTTAAAGATGCGGTGTATATTTAGATAAATATTCAAAATTCATTATGTTAGATTAATTAAATAAAAATGTAATCGATTAAAAACCGTGACAATAAAACTACTACTTTATTGACTATATAAGTGTTAAAATGCCATGAAAAAATATTTTACATACAGAATATGTTATTGAAAATATTAAATAAACATTTGAAATTATAAAATAAAATTACTATTAAAATCATGACTCTCAGGATTGTAATTTAAGTTAATATTGGTTCAAAAATTAATTAATTGGTCAATTAATTTAGGGGCTTCGGAAAACACAATTTTTCTAACAATTGTTGCTGATCAACGTAAGATAAGTGGAACATTAGGGCACCGAGCCAATCACGTATGGATGGTTTCATGAGCGCACGATGAAAGATCATCAACTATGACTTGTCAGATCAACAAAAATATTCGGGGAATGACATTTTTCTGAAAGGGTTACAGAGGTCAAAGACTAGGTTTCACCAACAGCTGATCGGAGGTCTGCCGGTGGCTTACGAAACACCTGAGCCACCAATATCAAGTTGTGAACAACTCAACCCTTTGAGCCCCGGTTAGGTATAACGTTTTGGGCTAGGCTTTGTATCCTAAACACTTTTTCACCCGTCTTAAAATTTCAGAGAGGTGTGGAACACTCGTTTTAGTTTTTTTATAGAACAAAACAAACATGTTGATAAGAATCAGTTTTTTTTAATATTCTTAAAATAAGTTAAAATGTGAATATGTCAAACAAATACATCTGGTTAAATTTTAAGGAGGTTTTGTACAAATCGAAACAGTGTTTATAGTTTACCCTGTTGATGAGTGATACATTTATCATTACAAAAACTAAATGCATATGTTATAGTTTACTCTACATTAACTAATTTAACATTTTTTAAATTTTAATAATTAATTTTTAAAATCAGTTTTGTTGAACTACAAGTTTTATAAATACTGACATGTACTTCATCTAATATTGTAAGTGTGTCATCGTTGCTTATAATAAAATAGGGTTTTAATATTTTCCCAAATGATATATAATAGTTTGTTCAATTAAATAAAATTTATATTGTAATAAACACACAGAATGAATAGAATTTTTAATTCTAAATATATATCCCAGTAATTGATATTATGTCAGGCCTGGACTATTAACCATCCGAAGAACTTAACTAGTCCGATTAATAATTATCAACTACTCTCAATAAATGTAAACATTGCCAGGTTTCAAAAACATAAGGCGTGGAGTAGTTCCACATATGGAATAAGTCTGCATATAACATCCAAAATGTCAGTAGTGTAAATGTGATGTCACGTATGTGTGAGTTATCAACACTCTTAATTCGAAAAATCGATTGCTTCTGTAAAATTTGATTGTATGTGTCTGTTTTACTCGTAATTTTTTTAAATAACTTGGAAGGAACACTTAGTAAGAATTAAATAAAATGTTAAGGAGTATTTTTAATAACAAATATGACGCTGTGATACAGAAAAACCCATATTATTCTAAGAACATAATCTATCCATAAATGTATCACCTTATATTTCAGTGTATTTAAGTTTATTTTTTTTTAGAATTGATGTATTTGCCATTTGTATGTATTATTATAAATATAATAAGTAAGTTAAATAAGATTATTTCTTCGGTTACAAAGTAAGTAATATATAATTGATAGATTCCTGAAACAATTTCCATTGGCATAACCTATAATTATTACAATGTATCAATTATACTTTTGAGTTTAAATATTATTTATAAATGTAATAACTGTATTATAAATTATATTTATTTATACTATTACACATTTTAATGCCTGTATTAGTTGAATAAATGTTGTAAGAGTAGCCACATTGTTTGTATCAATGATATTCACTTTATTTTAAATTTACTAAATGTTTACCTCAGGAATGAAGTAACGAAATTTAGAAATCTTGACGATTTATCTCAGTGATTGGTCAGGACTTTATGACTACAATATTTTATTTAATTAAAAACCATTTAAAGTGCAATAAAATATTCTATTAAGTACATATAAAATACTTGGTTCAATGATTTAAATAATTATTGGCAACAAAATCTGTGTGACGTTTCACGTTTCAAGTCCATAATAGGTTTAAAATAAATCTATAATATGCGTACATAAAAACATTATATTTTGCATACATTAGACAACATATAAGTAATGTTTTAGTGGTACTTATGTGATATATCTTTGCAAATCACAAAATAAATGTAAGTTATAAATAAACTATTAACAATATTGTTGGGTACGAGCAGGATTTATTTGTTTGTGTAAAGTTATAACTATCCGACTTATACGTTAATGAAAACGTGACTTTATCAACTTGTAGATATAAGGAAGTACAATAATACAACAGCTTACATTATGATATTCCGCCAAGATTTTGAAATATCATAATTAATTTTGGTCGATATGTTATATAAGCATGTAGCAGAACTAAATTTCAGTAAACAAGTCGTACATAGCACTTGCAGATATATTCCTGGGCGAATACTTCCACGTCAGATAAAGCACAGCCATTTGTCCTGGCTAAAACTCTTTGTTTCAGACTTAACAAGCAACAAGATATTTCTCACTGTCTGTCCACAAGCCATCTAAATATTTTAATTTTGAAAAATGTTAATGCCCTTTTTAAAAATTATAGATGTGGGTTGTTAAATTTTGGTAAATCCAATTGGATTTGTAATTACTAGATTTGTGCTATAACAATATCTGATTATATTATTTCCTCCAAGAAAATTATCTGCAAAATTAAAGCAGTTTAATAAGTGTCTAAGAAAAAGTTTCAAATATTTTTAGAAGCCTATAAAATAAGCAAATGTATATGATTTAATTAATCTTTGATTGATAATGAAAACGTAATTGTTCGATCTTCGAATTATTTTTAAAAGTTAGAAACTATTAAAAATGAAGATATTTTCGTTTCTATTATTATATGTTGGAGTAATTAAAAGAGTTTCATAGTTGCTATCTATAGTTTAAAGCAACGTTGTAAAATATTTGTTTTGATAATGTTGGCTAAACTAAAAAATCACAAAATGTAAGTAAGCCATACTTAGCATGATAATACTATCCTTGTACTTAAATGATTATTTTAGTATTACTTGACTAATATCACGCCTCAAAACTTACATTAAAATAATTAAAAACAAAATATACCTAACGAAAGCGAACATTTGTATTATTTTTCTTTTATTTTTTATTATGGAAGTAACAGTTCGTCTTGCTTTTAACAAAATGTATAATACTTGAAATACTTTCCAAAAACAACATATATCAACATCATATTTCTACATGATTGTTACCAATAATTCGATATTCATAGAGGATTACTGATATAGTGTCAAAGTGTTAATGTGAAAACAGCAGCCATCCCCATTATTTACCCATCGATGTTTGTTAATGTTTATTTGATTACTCTATGGATTATACAGTGCAGCTCTACCACAGTATTGCTACACATATAAGATATGCACTTGTGTCATATTAGTAAACATAATTAAAATTTTGTTTTACGTGCGTGCTGTTTAGTTCTCAATAAAACATTATGTGTATAGGGACTGGAAATGTTGTGTTTTGACTGTCTCTGTAAGAGTTTACAGTCAGTTTATTTGTATTTGTTATAAATTATGGTATTGACCCACACACCCACTTGTGCACGTACGATATTATTAACTCACCTACTCCTCATGTACATGTCAAGTAGTATTTGACCTGCCCACCCTCCCATGTTTGTACGGTTATACTAACCCGCCTGCTCACACATGTACGTACGGTGGTTCTATCCACCCTTGCGCCAATTTACATATAATGGTACTGACCTAACCACCCTTCCATGCACGTACGAAATAGACCAAAATTGAAGTTTTAGTTTCACAAAGTATTTGTTTTTTTGTTAATAATATTTTGTTGTATGAATCAGAACCTTATACAGTTTTTAGCTTCAGAAGACAGTTGAAATTCTCAGTTTGGTGCCTATATTATGAATATATGTAAGAATGGTTGTAAATTTGTTTCAGGAAGACAATGGTGCATAATGTTTTATTTTAACAGTCGATTGATAGGGTAATGTTGGGTATGCATCATAGTTGGATTTTAATTTTTATATTTATTTATGTATAATAGTCATATACACCTTATATGCTAAAATAGAGCTAGCAGATGACTTGTTAAGGTTCAACAATGAAATAAGAAAAATTAAAAAAAAAATAAATATATAACAAACATAGATGAGCAGCTAAACATATATACACCAAATAAACAGTTTTCACTGCTGGTAAACCACCCGTCCCGACGTGGAATCGAGGTAGTCAGAGACACTGTAAAACAGTTTAAAACTAAATATTTAAAGAGTCTCCTATTAAACATCGTATAATTATCCAGGCCTTATAACTCAAGTGGTATCTGATTGTATAGTCTTACACAGGAGTAAAAAGGCGACTTTTTTTAGAAAGGTTGCTCGTTGAATAGGATACTACAAAATGGAAATGTTTCTACTATTATAACAGTGTTTGTAATTCATGGTAGAAAATCCCTCATAATTTGACTTTACAAAAAGAAAGACTGGAACAAATAAGCTGGTGGCAGAGGAAGAATCTGTAAATTTTGATAATGTGTCCAGCAAGTGTCATTGTAAAGAGAGAGCCTGTCAGGAGTCTAATTATTTTCTTTTGGATTATAAAAACGTTAAATGATTTAGAAGAACTTCCCCAAAGTAACAGTCCATATGTAATCAGAGAATAAACATATGCAAAATAAACTTGTTTTAGGGTGTTTAGATCTACAGTTAGAAGAGAGTTAAAATAGCGTGAAAAGCTTTGCTAAGCTTTTAGAGCAATTGAATAATATGCTGACGCCAAGTTAGGCTAGAATCAACTTCCAAACCAAGAAATCTCGTTGATGTAACAGTGTTGAAATGTAGTATCAAAAAGGATGCATTTTCTAAAGTGCAGATAATACGGTTGATATGGAAGTTTATAAAATATGAGTTGTTGGGATTTAAATGAAGACCATTTGTTTTTAACCAGTTATTTAACAGAATTAATTGTTTTTGTGTGAAACAATGAAAGAGGTGTCGTCAGCACAGAAAAACACCTACCAACTTGACGTGACCTCAGGGAGACCATTTTCATAAATGACGAAGGGAATAGGGCCCAATATTGAGCCCCGATGCACTCTTGAAATCATTACTTGAATTCACTCTTTACTTCTGAATCAATCACATTTTTTTTCGATGATTGTGCAAGTAAGAAGCAATCAAATCAAGTGCTACACCTCTTATGCTATAAGACCACAGTTTTCCAATCAGGACGTTATAGTTCACACAGTAGAATGTCTTGGACAGGTAAGAAAAGGCACTAACAGTGTGATGCGACCCATACACGGCACTAGACAATACAGTCAAAAACTCAAACATGGCGTATCAAGTGTTTTTACCCTTTAAAAATTCAAATTGACGGGAGTGAAACATTTTATTTCTATCAAAATATTCAAATAGTCTATTGAAAATGCTTCTTTCAAGAACCTTTGAAAATGAAGATAGGAGATTGGACGGAGGTTGTCTTTTTATGAACTATTTCATCAATAAACAACAGTTTTATATTTTGTTTAACATTATAGGTAATTCTGTACTATTATTTGGTCGAATTGAAATCTGTTCATACGTTGATAATACATTTTTTGGATGCTTAATAGCAATTATTAGTAAAAATGTGTCGTGGAAACATAGAGTTAGTATCATTAGTTATACATTAGTATACACCGAGGCCGCCCATATACATGGAGACCGTGGCAGTTATTGTTAAGTTAGGTTATCATAGCCTATTGTAGATTATGTGTTTACAAATTCTGCTGACTGAAATGCGGTTTGCCGCAGTGAAAATACATTATTCAAAAATACTTTTATTAAATATTGTATTTAAAGGATTCATTCTACAATATAATAAATCTAACTTAAGCATAACTGCCGTGGCGCGATGTCTCCAAAATGTTAGTGATAGCGCGTGGACTTTAAACCTTCTTATCACTTGGAAACGAGAACGACGGCTTTCCAACACTTGATTTTAATTTTTCTAAGTGAGGACTACCACATCATCATATACAAATATAAAAAGATTTGAAGTTGACTAAGTAATAGTTCAGAATAACCATATTATATATGAAATAATCTTATTATCATTATATAGAAGATCATTCCTAACTCTAAAAGTACGTTCAAACACACATGTCAAACACAATCGTATATCTTATTATAGTACCCTAACATTACTGTATAATATAACCAAACATAATTGGTCGGTAGCTTAGATGGTTAAATCCCAGCTTCATAAGACTATTGTTCTCAGTTCGATCCCAATCAAAGTCGTAAACCATTTTGAAAGGGATTAGCTGATAACCACGGGCTGTTAATTTGATAGTGTACTATTAATTAATACATTTTTGAAGGAATAGTCGGCCTTAGTTTGTAACAATTACTAAGATTCAATCATCTACACTTATCACAATAATTGGAAGTCCATATTAGCCCATATCTTGACAATCAGTGTCTTAAGAATGGATTAAATAAAGTAAATAAATTAAGGAAAAAACATTTAAACTTAATTACATTGCTTAATCAATGTTGGGTAAAAACTTATTAAGCCCTTCTAGGGCTCTTCAATCACACTGTACAATTTTGAGTGTAATGAAGTTTAGAAAATTTAATTATGATATAAATAATTCAAAATTTAATTAAACGTATAAAATAGTTTAACTGATCTCCTGTTACGTATCGACAAAATGAAATATGACAATTTTATAAATATTTTTTAGATACTATTTATTTGCAATAATGTTTGGACAGAAACTTAAATGTTAATAATTAACTTGTCTAATTTAGGATTTCTCAATATAAAATAATTTATACTAGTATAGCTTGTAGCAAATATATAATGTGGAGAATAGAATAAAATAGCAATAGGAATATTAAAAAATATTTAATAGAGTTAAGTTCCCAAGATCATTACAATTGTCTGGTATTTAGTTTGAGATTATGCAATAAAGTATTTATTTCTAAACCTATGACCGTCTATCTGACTAAAATTACTTATTAATATGTCCAAAAAAATCCTATACTAAATTAACTCTACTTGTCAGTTAACAAACACGATGATACAAACGGAGCGTTATAGGCAAGTTACTCCAAGAGTTCCCTCAACATTTCTCAACGTCAGTGAAATGTTCACACCAAGTAACTCAGACAGCTGCCAGTCTCTATTAACAGGCTGCACTATGTATGTTGCCGCTCAGAAAACTTCCCCTTACAGCTTGTTTACTGCAGAAAGTTCTTGTCCAAAGTAGATAATAGATATAAAAGAATACACTATGGATCGCTACTTTATCATTACGCTTGGCTAGATTAACATTCAATGGCAGAATTGTTGTGATTTTTTAATAGAAAACAAAATCTGTTAATGCAAATTATCACATATTTACTATATGATATTAGTAAAAATGTTCATATATACAGTAATAGTGATTATTTTCAGTAAACCACATTTATCATCCTCAGACCAGATTGATTTAGTACTTAATTTAGAAGTGAAAGTTGATCACTTGTTTTTATTTATACTAACACGTAATATAATAAATTAAAAAATTATTCAGTATTGTTATTTTTAGTTACATTTTTATAATAATAAATTAATATTGTAGTAAATATCCATGGCGTTGACTAGCAGGCAGGTGATGTTTAAGTTTAAATAGGTTTGTGTCTTAAATATGTTCTTGGTGTTTCATACAGTCTCGCATGGAATCTTAATTTATTCATGTTGTGACATTAATTTATTCACGTGTTTGTGACAGTTTTACTTCACATTTAAATTGTTATTATTACTAACCTTGATGTGTAAATATATATTGTGATTATCTAGACATGATACTAAATTATTCTAATCTATGGTTAAATAATAGGTTGACCCACTAAAGCATTTAAGTTACAATGGTATTTTAGTGAGCTGAACAGAAAATCCTACTCTGTATCAGTATAGACTATGACTTGAAATATGCTGGTGATATATTATGTGTTATTTAAGTTGTTTCTTAAATTGATATTAGAAGATTTAAATAGAGGATGCTGTTATGATCCACAGAGGAAAAGGAAACAGGTTGATTTCTTATGGCTGTGTCCACTTTGAAAACGCCGCATTTGCAGATGTAACTAGATTTACAAGTTTGTTCTAGAAGATTTCTAGGAATACGGGAGAGACTGATAAGTTACTGCTTTGTCATTACATAGGAAACTGGACAAATAACTACTCAACACTTCAGCGCAGAGTACTATTGGATATGTCAGCTGCTAATTGTATCTCTGTGTATTAATCTTAATACATTATTTAAGTACTTGAGACTATCCGGTGAAAAAAATTAATCATGGTTAGTGTTTTTATGGTAAATTAACTAAACCAATATTGTTAGATATACTCACTGTTATGACGGATAATTGTGTCTATCTACAAGCAAATTTAAAACAAATTAATATTATTCGGTACTTTTAAGAACGCTGCAGCCTATCAAAATGCTCAGTGATTTTACCATAATATTAGATGTAACAGTACTTAGGGTAAGGTTGAGTGATAAAAGGTAGTAAAAATAAAGCCAACCTCTTTTTTAGCGGATACATTTTTTTACCAGTTTAGTATAGGTGTTTATTTTAAGCAAGTATATATCTCTGTATTTTAGACAAGTTATATCAATTATTCGGTTAAAATGTGGGACAGATAGAATAAAGGAAAGGATAAACAGAATATATTTTGTTTAGTTTCTAATTAAAAACCCTTCATTACAGCTACATAATTACAGTAAATATATATACATAATACACATTTATTTGTGTATTGGGATAAACGAATTTTTTTAAGTTATATGTTTCTTAGCACCAGTATAAATAGTAAGGAAAACGCTGTTTTCAATAAAAAAAGTTTTCCTATTTTTTATATAAAAATGATGTAAGAAAGATATATCCGTTTTTCACCTGTTAAATAACTTATTAAAGACTAATATTTCCGTTTTACTTCGAGAAAAAAAAATTGTGCAGAGATTATATGATTACTGTAATTACAAGTCATTGTTTAAGAAAGTTAACTTTTTTAAGTTATATTAAAATTGTCGTACAAGCAGTATATGCAAAACCTTCTACTTGGTAAAGTTTATTCATGAATCAAATTACTTAAATTGATCCAGTAAAATACTTTAGTCAGTGCCAGTTAATACGTGGTTGAAACTTATTTGTGCTGTAGAATACTTCAAACACTTATACGGCTTTCAGAGGAGGATAAACGACTTTATTGATAGGCACTTTTGACTCGAAATTTAATACTCGCAATCCCTTGATTTATGATAGAATAAACGTCATTAACCACTATACTGCATCAACAATTTTAAAGTAATGTTTTGCAGTTTTATATTAAAAGGAGTAATGTTTTGAAGTTAAAGATTAAAAGGACACAAATCTTGAATCTACGGGCAGGATACCGTAAACAAACTCAGGTGTTTTAAGGCTCATTTTCAAGACTCACGTCAACTCCAAAATATTACTATTGACTATTTAAAGCTAAAAATAATTTCTAACAATGCTTTATTTTTTCATGCAACTCTAAACATATTGAAAATAGTTCCCTTAAACAAGTTATAGTTCTTAAATGAATTAAATATAATAAAAAAAGAGTTGAGTTATTGATCAAACTCATTGAAAAAAAATTATGGTTTTAAACAGTTGTAATCTTGCAAGCTTATTTGACAAGTGAAAATAAAAAGTACATACGTGTATGCCAACGTGCAGTGGTATTGACCCGCCCACCCACTCATAAACGTGCAGTGGTATTGACCCACCCACCCAACCATAAACATGCAATGGTATTGACCCACCCATAAAAGTGCAGTGGTATTCTGACTTCTGAAAAAATTTACTGAAATATCTTTAGAAGATCGGCCCTTAAAAGAACAAGAAAAACTAAGAAACATTTACTGTTGTTGGTGTGAACAGCTGTAAATGTTCACCACCCATACACGAACATGGTATTGACCCACCCACCCATACACGTACAGTGGTATTGGCTCTTGGTGTAAAATTGTTTAATGGGATTTAATATAATGTAAATGTAACACAATGGTGTACATATAAAAGTCTAACTCTCAAAATTGGCTTGGAAATTAATTAATTTCAGTTTTTGTACAGAAATTTTAAAGTCCTCGGTAAGCCGAAATCATAGGACCAAAAACGACATCATTTTCAAATTCTTCATTAGATTTTCTATCAGAAATAGTCATTATTTTAAATGGTCATATTATAACATTTATCCTTAGGCCAAGTCGAAAGTTGAAAAAATTATAAGAGATGATTGAACCAATTAGTTTCATAAAATTTTGTATACAAGAAGGAGTCAAGTTATATTAAAAACTTCAAGTAATATTATGTGTCTCAACAAAGAATGAAATATTATGAAATAGAAGGCAGTTTGACATTTTGTGGATTTTAGTGAAATATGAATGCAAATTTCTTATTAATTATTCAATTCCTTCGTTATCTGCTTCGCCAGAATGGTGCATTCGTTCCCTATCAAGTTTTGTTAACCGGAACCCATACGAATTTATCCCCATCAAACTGTTATCTGCTCAAATTAGTCAACTGTATGGTGCCATGGAGTTTACAGCTCGTGAGTATGCAGATATGCACTTTGTGTAGGCTATGGTTTTTGTAACGGCAATGTGCTTGCCGTTAGAAGAGTACATTTTAACATAATATTGACAGAACTAAGGTTAAATCAACAGACGTTTAATATTAGTCTTAAAACATTTTATATGCATTACATCAGCAAGGTAAAACGAAAAATAGTAAGTGATATGTAATACTAAATTATAGATTAGGATGTATAGCAATCGTTTCTAAATCCTGTAATTAGAACTTAATGTACCAAATAGCACACAGGGTGATTTGCCAGCCAATCAGAAATCAAATCTTGGACTCGGTCAGAAATCTCCCGACTATTGATGAAGTTTCACGAATATGGAAACGGAGGTTTAGGTATTGTTTATTTGTTTAGGTTATCATTTTGTATTGTGACATCTAAAATGGTTAACTGTTATGTTTGTTTTATAAATAGTTAGTACAGTAAAAATAGTGAATCACTTTCACGATCTAGTATTGTTTCATACATTTTCTCAATCCAAGAGTTTTTAAAACTAGGATTATTATTATTATTATCATATTGCTAACATATTTTAAGTCTAAGACGAAGAAGAATATAATATAATCTATGGATTTATTACCACAGAATTACATATTAAACTAACATTGTATGTGGAATCTTTTAAATCAGTTTTATAAAGTTACTAATTTTAATTTAGTTCGATTAGGTACTGTACTTGCACTAGATTTTTAGCTGTGAACTTGGTATCATGAATTATTACAGAAACTATACAAGCGTGCCAAGACTCGATCTCGGTCTCTCGGGAACTCGGTCTCTTTTACAGAACCAGAAATGACGTTTTCAGAGTCGAGTCCTAGTCCAGACTCGTACTCGAACAGCCCTACGCTCCCCACCACTCAGCCACGACGAGGACACCGATTCCGAATACTTTGTACTCGAAATCAGTACTCGAGTTAGGTGTGTACTAAAGTACGATTGATTCGAGACGCTCTAGTACTAAACTCAACTTATCACTAGTATTATATCATTGAACAAAATATAAACTGCTTCTACTAATGCGATCTATAGGATATTATTTATAAAGTTTTATAAACTAAACCCGTTTTTAAAAATGACCAGTTGATGAATAGAGACACTTACCAAATCTAGTAGAGTCAATTGTAACTATTTGGAGGTAAAAGTAAAAGCAGATCGCTAATGCGTGCTGAGCTCGTCATTGTGCCACTAGGCCAAGCCACTGCAAGTGAGCTGAGCTCGTCATTGTGCCGCTAGGCCCAGTCACTGCAAGCGAGCTGAGCTCGTCATTGTGCCGCTAGGCCAAGCCACTGCAAGCTAGCTGAGCTCGTCATTGTGCCACTAGGCCCAGCCACTGCAAGCGAGCTGAGATCGTCAGTAAGCATTATTTTCTATTTAGCCTTCCTTGATGGTGAGGGATATATTTCTCAGCACAAAAATAACTTTAAATTCTTTTGCTTTTTCAATTTACTGACTAATATATCATTGTTTTTATGTTTTTAGTAACTTAACATTTAGTTTTGTGATATTGCATTTTTTATTATTATTAATATACTGTATAACTGTAGTTTACAGTACATTATAAAGTACATTATACATACATTATACATTATACAGTATATTATTAATATACTGTATACTGTATATCTTCATTTAATAGTATAACTGTAGAATCATCGATTGACATAAAACAAACTTTTATTTTGTTGTAACTGAAGGACTAGTTGTCTTTTCAATAACCACGCAAAGCAAACTAAACGTGTTCAAATACTAATGATCCTTGGGTTATATATTATGTAAGTGCCTAAACCCATACAAAAATAACCATGTAAAATAAACCATGTAAAATAACCATACAAAGAACTTAACCAGTATTGCTCATTACTAATGATCAATCCTCAATATTGTAAAAGTTGCCAGGCTGCAATAACATCCACTGATGGAATCAGTCTGCAGATCACATCCCACCTGTCGCTAGTGTAAATGTGTTTCCGTTTGTGTGACTTATCTACACTCTAACTTATAAAAATGGACTTCTTCCAAAAAATGTAGTTTATACATAGCTTTTTTCACTCCCGAGATTTTTTTTAATAAATCAAAAGAATCGTTTATTAAATTTTTCCTTCCATTGTGGGTTAAAGGAAAATAAAAACAGCCCTTTCAGTTTGATAGGTGATTATAGTTAGTTATACGGAAATAAACAATAATGTACCCTTATGATCTTATCAAGGACCTAACATTTCACTTAAAAGGCATTATTTGTCAGTAAAATTCCAGAGTCCTATTAATTGATTATTAGACTCTGCTAATTTGAAAAATGTGTTAAGAATTATTTTTTAATTTACATTATAGAGTATATTTTTTGCTCAATTATTATTATTTCTAGTACAATCTACTATGAAATTAAATATTGCATACATACTGCTTGACACATACTGTCCTTGTCAGTTTATACTACAATATGCTTTTATATTTTAAATGAATATGTTACATAAAGATGCTTATATATTTTTAAAGTGTAACGTATATTAAATACGAATTCATTACAGTTCTTACAGGCCTTACGACATATTTATTTTATTGTGTCTTGTTACACAATACTATCTATTATCTTAAAGTATTAGTACTAATTGCAATATATTACCAATTCTACTATATAGTATATTTATGTACTTCACAAAAACACAAGCTTAAGTTAATGGTTGTAAACTACTTAATATAATTTGTCAATTAAATACTTTAACTAAGGAACACATAGAATGGAAAAATATGTATTATATTTATGTATTTTAGTTTACAAATTATAAGGTTATTAATCTAAAAATAATACTTTATTTTTTAAAGTCTACTTGATAAATGTATTGCCTGACATGGTATTTATGAACTAAACACTGACAAACATAGCCCCGAGGGATTTGGTTAGATTTATTCCCACAAATCGGATACATGTCAGGCTCCTCTAAGCAGCTTGGGGCGTTTCTTGTAAGTGGGGAATGCGGAGGGTAAACTAAGTTTATTCCACCATACTTTACAAGTGAAGTGGAGCGTGACTTTGGCAAGATTTATTAGTTTTTGACTGTGAAGATATTCTGAATAACAGTGCAGCTGGTTTTATATTTAAAGTGAAGCAACTTTATTGCTCATAAAAATGATTTTATATTTTAAAGCATTATATTTTAAAAGGATGGTCATTTTTATTTTAATAGTATTATATTTTACATTTTAATATTATACAATGGAAGAGTATGTTTAAGGATGGCTGGTTCATCACTTTCATACGTGTATTGGTGGGAGGTATGTTGATTCATCCCTACTGTACGTATAGGAATGATTGAGCGGGTCATCACCGCTCCGTCATTCCTCGTCATTCGGTGACCGCTCCGTCACCGTAAGTGTATATGTGATTGATTACAACATTACGTGGGTGAGTCATCACCAACATAAGTGTGTGAGTGGATGCCTTACGGATATAAGTGTGAGGATATCTCATCATCACCTTACGTGTACTAGTGGGACGTTACATGTATGGTTGAGGGTTGGATTATCACCTGAGTACGTGTATTGCTGAGTTGGTGTTTGGGTCTTCACCACCGGACGTCTAGGAGTGACTGGGTGGTTTTTTACTTCTCTACAACACGTTGTCTAAAACACATTGCACTAATCTTAGTAAATATTTGCAATGGTTTAGGAAATACTATGGTATTTTACAATAAATAAGGATAACTCAAATTATGCCTTGAATATAGATTTGTTTATTTATTATTCATAATTCATGAATAAATGAGGAAAGTAATTGCTTGTTTGAAATTAATATTTATGTAAATTAAAATATTTTACGTTAAAGGTGTGCTTTTATTATGTTGTATTGTAGGGATGAACCTCTTAAAAAATTAATAGTCACCATTTTTTTAAAATAAGAGCTTTATGATCCGTAAAAGAAGTTGACATATTTTCGGTTTTCAAAGTTGTATGTTAAAAGTTGCCATATTTTTAATTGCTTATGTAGTTTATGGAATTTATTATTTCTAGTTATTTATTTATTCATAAGACGCCGATCGTTAAGATATGGGTGAATGTGGATTTCGAATGAATGTGATAAGTGTAGATGAGCGAATGTAGTCATTGTTACAAACTAAGGCGGGTGATTATAACATTAAACTTTGTGGGTGATTATCTATTAAACATCAGACAATTCCTTAGAAGAAAGTGTCATTAATTGATAGCCTAATGACTAATGAACAGCCGGTGGTTATCAGCTGATCCATCTGAAAATGTATTATGACTCTGATTGGGATCGAACTGAGAACCTTTAGCACATGAAGCTGGGATTGAACCAACTACGCTACCGACCAATTATGATTGTAATCTGCCATTAATATAAACATAAATCTTGTACAAAATCATGTAATGGGCTATTAATAGTTAAATTACTACCAAACAAGGAAATTATAAAATATCCAAATTACTAATTTAAATCACTAAGACTGATCTACAAATTGCAGGAATCGGGCAACAAATTAAGTATTGTCACTTTCATTCTAACTATGGACTCACACTTAATTATTTCAAGACGAGTGTTATAAATCTTAATTAACATTTAAACTACAATATAACAGTAAATGTGCATGAATACAGGAAAAGAAAATGGAGTATATAAAAACAAACCACATCAGTTAATGGCCTTATGTACGCTGTCTTCTTTTATTACAATAATAATACAGTATCGTATGACGGATAAAACCTTAACTGGATCTCTACAAAGATCTATGTGAAGACTTGTGTTTATAATAGGGCTAAAAGGAATAGGGGAATATATCTAAATATATTCGGCCACATGTAGGGGTCTAATGTAGAAACAAGAACCAGTTGGTATAAAGGTAGGGAACCTTTATAATGGTATCGGATGTACAAAATGTTTTCTTAAATTTAAATATTGATAGTATAGGCTTATCCACATAGAAACTTGGTATATTAATATTTAGTGAGATTATAAAAATCACTAGTAGATTTAGAACACGATTTCTAGATTACAAATAAACGTATAAAGGACAAAATCTTACAAAAGTTTGTGCGAAAATTTACTCTATTGTCTCTATATTTTGGAATCCATGTATATACTTTAAAATATATGTAAAAGAATATTGAAAGTAATATGAATAATTTACTTTTCAAAACTAAAAAAAGGCAAATTTTATAATCTCACTAATTTTACTAAAAAGTACTTTTTTATGAAACCAAAACAGTTGATAAGGAACATCGTTTTAGATTTTCCTACAGTTAGGTATACACAGTGCATATAAACTGGTTTTTAATATACAGTATATGAGATAACTACATCTAGTAAAATTTTGGGAGGATCTGTAGTAATCAAAAAAGCTTTTGAGGTAGACGAATTAATAGGCCTACATTTATATACTATTTAGCCTCGTTGGTGAAGGATATAGTTCTCAACACAAAAATAACTTTAAATTCTTTTCGATTTTCAATTCACTGACTAATATAACATTGTTTTTATGTTTTTAGTAAATTAAAAATTAAGTTTGTGGTATTGCATTTTTATTATTATTGATATATACTTAATTTAATAGTGTAACTGTAGAATCATTGATTAATATAAAACAAACTTTTATTTTGTTGTAACTGAAGGACTAGTTGTCCTTTCAATTACCACGCAAAACAAATTAAATGTGTTCAAATATTAAAGATCCTTGGGTTATATATTATGTCAGACTCAGTATGTTAACCATACAAAGAACTTAACCAGTATTGCTCATTACTAATGATCTCACTATATTGTAAAAGTTGCCAGGTTGCAATAACATCAACTGATGGAATCAGTCTGCAGATCACATCCCACCTGTCACTAGTGTAAATGTGTTTCCGTTTGTGTGACTTATCTACACACTTACTTCTAAAAATAGATTTCTTCCACAAAATGTAGTTTACACATAATTTTTTTTCACTTCCGAGTTGTTTAAATAACTCATGAATCGTCTAGCAATATTTAAATCAAGTTTTAAGTAGTACACTTAAAATGTATATAAAGTTGTTACGTTTCAGTAATCTATATCAATCTAAAAATATAATTTATCTACGTTTAATTATAGACGTCTTATACTTTAGAACACTTGGATTTATACGTGTTTTTAGACAATTTATTTTTGATCATTGTACGTATTATTTTAAATAATACAGGTATTATATGTGTTGTTCAATGAAATTATATTGGTTATGCATCTACATTGTGCAAATCAACAAAGATATTCTATTTGATATATTACATTATATTATTTCTAACGATTTCCATTGTCATCAATAGTTAATTGCCAAGTTCTTATTTTCTAATTTAACGTTATCGCAAAAAATAATACGAAATACTATTGAGTTGTGATTGCCTTTATTTATGTTACGAAACATTTTTAATGCTTTTTGTATTTATTTCAACTTTATATTGTATTATTAACCAAATTGTTTGGATCACTACGTATTTTACTTTCTCGATTACCCGTTTCCTTGGTCATGAAATATGTTGGGACATTTGGAAATGTTGAAAACTTGTTCGATCATTGGCTAGGATTTCGCTACAATGTGTTTAATAAAAAATTATGTTAAAATTTATAAATTCACACATTTTAATTACTGAAATTATTTGTAACAAAATTACTTACATCAAGAAAGTTCTACATGTGTCTATTGTTTCACATATTGAATCGATATTATATTTTAAATACATTTACAATATGTATTTATGATATTTTTAGCCTGGTAGGCGATTTAAAGTTGCTATTTCAGTGACAATAATCTGATTTTTCGTTTTAAAAAGATAGTAAATTAATACAAATTAAGATTTTAAGCCAGGCATTTTCTTAATGTTTAATACGTTAAAGATGTAAGGCCAATAAATATCGACTTACCAGCTTGTAAGGTTAAGGATGAATAAACATTCGATGTTGGTATATCGACTAATATAAGATGATATCATTTTAGTCTATATTTTATAAAGTATTTAGAAAAACTCTGTTTTATTAATAAGTCGTACTTAGCACTTGAACCTGTTTTCACTGGACGTACAATATATAAGTCCATGTTAGATAAAGCTAAGCCATTAGTTCTGGCAGAACACTCTTTGTTTCAGACTTAACAAGCAACAAGAAATTGCTCACTGTCTTTCCAAAAGCTCTCTACCTATTTTTCACTTTGGAGAAAATCTCATACCCAACTTCTTTGAATAGTAACTGATGTGGGCTAAAAATATTAAAATTTAAGAAACATAAGTGTATAATTGCTAGATGTTAGCTACGATGTAGTTTATTTAAAAGTATTTCCTTGAGTAAAAAAGTATTTATAAAAAAAAAAAAAAAACAATATAGCTGTTCATTATTTGTCATGATAAATTGTCAAAACAATTACAAAATAATTGGTTTAATCTTTTTTATTTATATTTATTTGATCAAAATAGTTTAATAGTGTTAAAATCATTTTAAAATATTAAATCTGAAAAAATTCAAGAGGGTAATGTTGCCTCTCGCTTAATTTTGGTACAGTTAAAATAATCCCTTTTATAATTATTATTTACAGTAAAAGCAAACATTCAATCACTATTAAGTTTTTTTTTTATTCTGAACTAAGAAATAAAAAAGTAAGTACGCCATGGTTTTTAAATTAATATTATACAAATGCTTAACTGTTATCTGACAATATTACTGAAATACCCTTACGTTCAAAATATAAACTAAAACGTATTGTTATGAAAAACCAGAATTAATATATCAAAGCCGATATTTCTATTATGAATTCGAGTATGTATTATTAATCTGGAAATGACAGTTCCTTTTTTAAACTAAATCTGTAAAATATCAGATATTTTGCAACAATAATATTTGAGTTCAATGTTCAACGTGGTTGTTACAAATAATACGTTATTCAAAGAGGAAACAGCGGACAAAGTGTTAATATGAAAACGGCAGTTATCCCCATCATTTACGCATCGATGATGGTTTATGTTTGTTTGATTAATCCATGGATTAATCCATGGATTATACAGTGTAGCTTTACCACAGCATTGCTATTATAGGTATATTTAAGACGTAAACTTAGGTCATATTGGTATAATATATATACAATGTTATTTTATTTTCATGCTGTTGGGTTCTTCAAAAAACTTAATCTGTATGGGGACTTGAGAGATTGTCTTTTGACTTACCCATTAAGCATTATAAATATATCTGGATTCGTTATAAATTGTGGTATTGACGCACACTCACGCATCAGCCGATGAACGCACAGTGGTATTGCCTCACTCGACCATGTAAGGTCAGTTATGACAGTTTAAAATCCTTCCTCTGATTAAAAATGCCACCAAAGTACATATTTCGATAAGTTCTCTTAATACTAAACGCATGGAAGCAGCTTGTATTCATCTGTGAAGTTTATTGAGAAAACAGAATGAGTGATGGGATGGTATGGACATGTGTGACAGATTTTAAACTAGCCGTATGAATGTGCATGATGAGGAACGAAGTAGGAAATCTTCACTCATTACTGATGACTTGGTGCAGAACATTGATTTTAAAAAAATCAGAGAAAACAGACGCTTTACAACTGCATCGTTATGTATTGTGTCTTCAAGTGTCAAAAAGTGTAATTTATGAAATTATGACATAACGTTTGAAGTACTGAAAGTTATGCTTACGCTAGATTCCCAAAATGCAAATGGAGAATCACAAGTGTTTGCCGAGAATCACAGAAGCAAATGTTTAACCAGTTCTCTCACATTCATAGAGCATTAGATTCGATATGGTTATGATTTTTGAAACCAAATTGTTATGGTGACAGTATCACAATGAATGTCAGCTGCTTTCATGCCCTTAGCGTTATGAAAACTTACACAGCGGATAATTCATAGTCGGCGAAATTTTTAATCGGAGTAAGAATTTTAAACAGTCGAACGGCTCCGTAATGACGGCTACGGCTTTCTAACAAATAGTAGTATACAGAAGGCATGCGCTGAACGGCGACCGCAGCGCTACAGAGGTGGGATTCCAAAACTGTACTTACTTCAAAAACACTCCTCGTACTTTGAAAAGTTAATCTTTTATTGTTTTTAAGAATTAAAATTTAACTAAACTAGTTTTGAATAATTTTGAACAAATCCAGAATAGCGACTTTAGAAATGCTTATTTATTTTAGAGACTTAATATCATGTAAAGTATTGCAGTACAGGAAATCATGCAATTTAATATCACAGTGGTTATATCTAAGAGTTAATTAGCCATGTCCATGAAAGACATATTCATAAAATCTATAGACGAGGTATCGCAAACCAACATAAATATCGTAGGCTGGTTGATAATATTCTATATATTTTTATAATATAAAAAACTTTACACAATAATTGCTTATTTTTTATTCATTTAAATTTTCAGTCTCATTATTAATAAGACCTTAATGAAAGTCCCAAAATACATAAGTTCGTGTCCTCTTAATTAGTTTTGGTTCTTAAACTAATTAAGTCCATCAAAATAAGAATTAGCAAACGTTTGTCTCAAGTGGAAAGTAACAATATATTAACAATGATAGTACGGTAAAACAATACAACTACTGTGAAATGTCCATTACAAACATTGGCACCACTGTTGCAAAATAAATACTGTAAATTTAATATATGTACACATTTTATAGTAATAATAAAATCATTTTTGCACAAACGATTATATTTATTTAAAATTTTTAGTAATTTGACTGTTTTAAATTTTTTTCTCTTGATAGATAATATGATACCTTATATAATAGCCAAAAAAGATATTTTGATACAAATATAATAAATTACAGAGATTCAATGAGCTATTTAGTGAAAAAATCCTAACCCAAATGCTTAATAACTTAAATCGTTTTAAAAACCGTTAAACTCCTTTTATTTACTAAACTATAACGTAATCTAGTTAACATTCAGAATCACGTTTTTTTTAGAAACAACTTTTACATTTAGAATAGTGGTTGTTTTAAAAAGCAATTAGTTCCCTATAATGTACTTAGCGTACATTTGTACGCTTGAAATGTACATAATGTACACTTGACACTAATATACTCTCTTTACAACCCTATACTTCTAAACTTTGACAAATATATGTACCAGGTAAGAGCTAAGAATTAATATTATTCATTGTTGAAATTAAATTCATTTTAAGTGATGTGCCACGTACTGTATTTAAATTATGAAACTATCACAAATATCTGGCTAAGATTAGTAAGAAAAGTGTTGTTTCAAATAACTATACTGATTTAAAGTAGTATTAGGTAGTCAACGTAACTAAACGACTACATCTAGTTCCTAAGGACCTATTAGAACCAGTTTTGCCTAGAATTACCTCTTCCCTAAATGACGTGCCGATAATGTAAACTATCTCCTGCTCCTGGGAAGTTCAACATTAAGAATATGTTTGTTGTACTGTCAAACTGTGAATGTACTTATCAGTTTCCAATGTATTGCAATAAACATAAACAAATTTACTTAAAATTAATAAAATTTTTAAATATTCATCTCAATGATCTTAAAAATAAAGCATGCAGTTATTTTGTTCAATATGGACGTATACTTCTTATATACAAGCCACATATAGTTCAATTGTTCAACGTAATGTATAATCACATATAATTACACGTATTAAAAGTAATTTAAACTTCTATGGCAATAAATAAATTCTCGTAATATAATTATTACAATATTCTAGCAAAAACATATAAATTATTTAATCATTTTGTACCTATGTGATATAAATATAAGTTAAACCATTAATGTGGAAATTCGTGGATTAGATTAATGTGGATAGATTAACACATTTCTCCATAAACAAGTCTTGGATTTGTGACCTATGGATTTGGTATGGTTTTCAAATATGCAGTATTTTACAATAAATTTAGTAAAATAACTATTAGAGTATTTGTAAAACTGTCTCTTTACTCTCAAAGGAATGTCTGTTTGGCAAAGAATTGGTTCTAGTTCTTTGTAACCTATTGTATCTGTTTCAATTGTAAAAATTTCTGATTGCATTTAACTGATTCAAAAGTTTTCTCAGGTTGTCAAGTAATTTGTTTATTGGAACTGTACAATTAAAAGCCGCAGTTACATTTAATATCATCATTTAGAAACACATTATTGTCTCAGAAAAGAACTGAAAATAGCACTTAATATACAATTCTAAAACTATATCTAAACAAATAAAATACTTAAATGTACTTCGCGATTAAAAAAATGTAGAATTCCGTACAATTTTTGGTTTGAAAACATAGTTTGACAGTTTTAAAGTTTCTAAGAAAAAAATAAGTACAGATATTCTTCCGTAACACATCATTTAATTAAATTACACTAGTTATATTTGAACGTATATAAACATATTATAAAGAAGGTGATATTTCTACATATATAAATTTATGATCAATGGTGAAATATTGCTACATGTAGTATTAATTAGTGCTTTATTTCTTCCTATACTACTTTTTAAAATATATTCACTTTAGTGTTTATTAAAATGTAGCAAAATATGAATATTGATCAAATATATTTTTTAACTATTGATTTTTAGTACCAAAAGGTTAACATTTGTGTGTAGACTTAAGCTACGGTACAAGCTAGTAATGGTAATAAAGTAGCAATAATATATTTTTTTAAATTAGAAAATGTAATTATTTATTTATTATGTAGCATGATATTAGTTTTGTTTGTTTTATATGTCAGTGTATATAAACATAGAAATACAAGTTTTTAATGAATTCAACTAAAAGTTTAAAAACATTAAAGTACATTAAGACTATTCCATTATATTACATAACCTATTAATGTGTTCACTACATGTCCTAATTCAAATCAGTAATATGTCATACAACCTTCTGGATATGAAACTGTTATGTTGACTTAACTACCAGTAAATATACTTAAATGATAATGCAATAAAGTAATATAATGTACAAAGTATAAACGTCTATGAAAATTTGCAAACGCCAATTACTAATAGTTTATTTTAATTACTATGTAACCTAATATTGTGTACTTTTATAAACATTTCGTGTTCTTAATTTATAGGTTATGACTTACAATTATATCATCCTTCTTCCCTTAGATAATTACGCAACTAACTTTTATATTATTTGGGGTCAAATCCAAAAAAGGGAATATTGCACAATTCATTTCAATACTTAACAGTTTTGGTTTTTTTATGTTAGGAAGTACTATTTTCCTAAATCAGTGTACCATTAAAGAAGGGGAAAAATATAAAAACGAGATACAACCAACTTCTATCATGTATTTTATCACTTCATAAAATGAATCCAAATGGAAAAGGAAGACCGGAAAATTAATTGAAGTGAAAGTTTAAACAACTCGCTTTCCGATTGCGCCTGTTTTAGTGGCGTCGCCTCCGGAGCCAAAAACTGACTAAGTAAATAAATTTGACCCCGTTTCCTCAGAATACTTAACCTTCTGAATTCTTGTATACTGTACTTAAGCCACAAGTTGTATATGTACATAAATGTAAACAATACTGGATTATTGATTATTAATAATGATTACATGAACTCTCTGTTTCATATATACATCGTAAATGTTCTGTCCTGGTACACCTTAATTTAAACGTAGATATATATACAAGCACGTGTTTATTGCGAAATAGAATATTTTAATTTAAAAAGGCTGTTCTATTAACCAACGATATTATTGTTTGAATTTATTGTTACTTCATCGTTTTACTTAGTTTGTATTGTGATTATTACTTAAAATTAAACGTATCCAATTTGTGAGTCAATTTAAATGTATATATTGCTTTTCATTACTATAAATCTTTTAAGGATACAATCCAATAAAGTGAAAAACACGATTTAAAAATAATTTTTTTACTACCGTAATATAATTATATTATTTTACTCCTTTTTACTCTATTATTTAAGTACTATTTGTTTAAGGACACTGAGAAATAAGTTACGTACTTTTTATATTTTGGTTATGTATGAGTATGTCAAAGACAAATGAAATCTCATTTATTTCTGGAATGACCGGACGATACATGAAAGCCCGGAAGTGGAACCGGATATTACAGTAAACTGTGGGAAAAGCCCTTCAGGGAGGAGAGCGTCAAAAGCACATTTGACTGCGTATAAAATTTAACTATGAATCTACTAACTTTCTGAAAAATGAAAATTAAAAATTATTAAAAAACACTTAAAACTGATTACTTTGGCTTGAAACTAACAAAATAAATAATTTCGTCACATAACTAAACATTTATTGATACCAAATTATATTTATTGAATAAATAATTATTGTTGTAGTCATGTGACTTGGGAATTGTTTGAAGTACATCCTGACCTTGTAATTGTTTATAATTTTCAGTAATAATTCTTTGAGTATTATATTTCTAATACACAGAATATGTTTAATGTTGAGTTTTGTTATCTCTACAAATTAATACTAAAACTGAAAATAACTAGAATATCTTTATACATAGTAACCATTTAAAACTTTTAAAAAGGTGTATTACTGAAACTAACAAATAATATACACTATGCATTTTGTTGTAATTTTCATCGCTCTTAGGATCCACCTAAATCTAATCAAACTATAAGTTCCGCTGTTACTGAGATTTATAGATAACACTAATCCTAAAAACATATAGTATATATATTGTCAATTTATATAAAAAAACGTAACATAGTAAATTAACATGTATACATAAATTGGATTAATCTGAACAAAATACTTAAACACCGATGTGGTGCCTTCGAGAGAGAAAGTTCACTATATTCATTATTATAGTATCAGTCAATATAACGATTGGCGTTCTATGTATATATTCTAAAATTTGGATGTATAGTTGCTTTAAATTATAAGTCAATACAACAACAAAACGAGTTACTCCTATTTGAGAGCTTTAGTTAGTTAGTAATATAAGACAGTTAGTAATCTTAGTATTTAGACATAGTTAATTGACTTTTCGTTAATATACTACTGAATTAGTCTGGTTACAAAAACAATCAAGTTATCAAACTAAATATCAGTTAATACTTTTGAAAAAACATATTTATACTTCTGTCACAATAAGTATATTCTCTGTTGTCCGAACTCTTCTTCAGGTTGTGTGTTTTCAAAACAGCCACCATCAGCTTCTACCCCAACTAAGTTGCACTTTTAATTCACTCAGATATACTTGATTTTCTTCAATCACGCCATCAATGTTTTAGCTTGCCCTTTTTGTTATATATCTTATTACATAACCTAAACAAATCTTACACACTTTATATTAACACACCTTTTAAATAGTCAGAATATTACTTGTATTACAAGAATCGTTACATACAGGGTGAGTTTTAAGTCAGTTACCTCCTAATCTTTTTCACGGTTTTTGAACTTTTTCCGACTCCAAGTGATACCCAATAATATTGAAACACTCTAAATATATTTTAGGTTAGTATTATTTCAATGGAATGGCATATTCAAGAAGCTAAAATGTTATATTCTATGGAAATAATAATGGGGGTAACTGACTTAAAAATTGCCCTTTATAGTGTTATTTATGGTATTTTATAAACTCAATACCTTTATTAAAAACTTTACAAATATAGTGTACCATTTTAATATTTTTTAATGTCTGATTATTTTTGTTAAATAATTTTATGAGTCGTGATAAAGTTAATATATTCATACTACAGATTAGGTAAACATTATTCTGGAAATATAAGCGTTGCAAAATGTTCAGTTTGGAGCCATGTAGGTAGGAGGTAATATTATATAAAATAAGCTTTTCAAGAAAAATACATGACTTAAAATAAATATGCAAGTAGAACTTAGTAAGGCTGAGGAATATCCACTGATACCCAATAATATTGAAACACTCGAAATATATTTTAGGTTAGTATTATTGCAATGGAATTCTTCACTCTCAAATGATTACATATTTCATTAAGATTTGTTCTAGTCCTTTTTATCAGTTATTTCTATTTCAATTCTACTTTTCTTTCATTGCATATGATTTCTCAGCAAATTTACAAGTTTTGTGATGCAGTTTTATCTACGAGTATTTTTTTATTGGAGTTAACATTTTCAGGTACAATTAAATAAAATTAAAATTATCTTATAGAAATACATGGTTGTTAGGAAAAAGAGAGGAAATGTTACTCTCAATGATCTGTATAATTAATGTTGTTAATAGTTAGTTAGAGTAATTAATAACATGTATTGGGAATGGTCCCAAATTGTCATAGTCGTAACGTGAAACAAATGGATCACTCTAATAAAGGTACCATTACTTTTGTAATCTCCAAGTCTACAGATGTCCACTTATGACAAAACATTCAACACACCAGCACCCATCTCAGTTGAATATTAAGACTGTACAAAAAAAACTGACTTTTACGTTATCATTTCTATCTTATAATCTATAAAAAAGGCTGTAGATACACATACTATTAAAAATATGAGAACGCTTTCACAACTTCTGTAAGACTTCACTTACAAAGTGAAACCTTGAACTTGATCATGGTTACAAAGAACATACTTTTTGACAGCATTAGTGATATTTTATCTTTTTAGAGGAATGGCCCACGAGGAACTGAAAGAAAATCTTAAATGTAAGCTTAGGTCGACTTTGGTATCAAATAAAAGGTTTATTCAAGATATTCGAAATTACCCCAAACCGAATTTCGAAAGGTTTATCCTTTTCAGAGTAGCGGTCATTTGAATTCCAAAGTAACTAATTTGAACAATATTATTTCTTCACTATTTAACGGTTTTAAGTAAATTATTCTGATAAAAAATTATAATTAATCAAACACAATTACAAAAAAATAAATTAAAAATAATAAATAATCTTTGGAAAAAAATAAATTGTGAAAGTGTTCCCGAATTTTTTCCACCTTGTATTTTTATATACACTTAAAAAAAGATATTATGTTTAGTTACTGTAATTATAAATAATTGAGGGTACGTAAATATAACACACGGTCTACAGGTTAGTCTTTATCCTACTTATAGTAAGGAAAATAATAGCTTAATGCTTACAAAATACAAAAAATTATGATATTACGCTTGGTGTGATTTATTCACATCTATATAGTGTAACGAAACGAGGTATGTTATTTAATAAGTCTTATTTTAATGTTTATAATTTATTATCATTCCTCAATTATGAAATGTTATTTATAACGTGTAATACATTTCCTACAGACATAATTTAATATGTAAGAGACATTTACGCGACATAATATTTATTGCTAAAGTAAACGATTGAAAAACTTAACTTGATACTTATTAGTTAAAAATAGGTGATAATTATTTACGAAATAATCGACAAATATCTTGTGTTTTACTAAATACATTAGGGTGGATTAATAATAATGGACTGTTATATCGTTAATAAAATGTTTATAGTCACGTATATTCCTTTGCAATAGTTTATCTTATGATAAGACGAAAGCAAACTCACTTAATATTTAATTTATTAAATATATTATATAAACACTTCACGTATAAAAAAATATGGTTCAATATTTGCATGGAAGCTACTTACGTTAAGTGAATGCAATATAAAATTTTCAATGTTATTAGTTTTATGGTGTCAATGAAGTTTGAAACCTATTTACAGATGGAAATATATAGGTAACTATAAGTTATTTAGACAGCTGAACGCTCAAATAGTTATTTAGCCCTTATCCAAACTGGTAACTATAATGAAAAAGAAATAAAATATTTTGTGTATAATAAATATTGCAATTAACATAATATCAGTATTTATGGCAAATAATACGCGTAAATGATTATATAAATATACATTTAAGATACATGAATATTGAAATTTTTTAGGACTAAATTTTTATGACAGTAATCCATAAATTTAAATTTGTTTATAACTTTTTTCATAACCATTATTCATTTAATTTCAATACTTTATTCATGTCTGTATTTTTTATGTTCAATATTTATCTTGATTAATTTTCAACTTAATAGGATCACGAGAGCTAAAATGACACTCATAGTAACTTCACTTCCTTGGTCCCCGATGCTGTGCAATATAGATAAAACGTCAGTAGGCACTACTCAAAAAATTCAATAAGATCTTGAATGTCTCGCATCTTCCCATTACACAGGATCTTCCTTGTCAGAACGGTCACTTAAAATCTCGATACCCACCTCTACGTACTGCTTTCCAGTTGAGCTGTTCAAATTTATCGCCCAATACAAACAGGGTCATAATAGAGTAGAGAATAGGTTTGATAACAGTAATAAGGTCTTCATTACCGATCCATCAATACCTGAAGGTGGGTTAAACCTCTCTTTTAGGGGCTGAAAACTCTTCAACCACATCCGAACAGGTATATTTTAAGTAAAATAGCTTTGTAAAATGGTATTACTTTATATGTTAATTAATAAATATAAACAAGACTTTAAGATCTTGTTCCAAACATATATTAAACTTATTTACTGTCATATTAATATTATTAAATCGTTGCTGCCAACGAAACGTACGCTATAAATATAACTTTTACGGATAACGGTAGTCACCATCGGCACCATCTAAGTTATGGCGCCCCCATCCCTGCAGGGTAATCACCCGCAGGGCCAATCCACCAGGCCTTCCAGGAACGACTAGAATGGCAGATAATTCGCCTGTAGGTGAATCAAGGCCGTTCCCTTAGAATCGAGAACTTCTAGATTCTTCGCCATGTTTACCATCGCCTGTTCCAGAATCTTCTGGGCTTCCACCTCTGGTCATATGAAGACACCCTTCAACCAATCTGACAATCGGTCAAGAGTCAGTGTGTGAAGAGTAAGTGACAGCCAGTGAAAAGTCAGCCCCAGTGGATGTGACAGTAACAGTCTAGTGACAGTGCAGTGACATTATAATGAGCGATGTCGGACACTAGGTAAACAGAGTGATAAGTAATGTAAAATATTCTTGTACATATTAGTGATAAATTTAAGAGTCGAAATAGTGTGTATATAATAATTTAAGTTTGTAAATATTTCATATTGTGATTTAGAACTTGTAAATAAAAGTAACAATTAGTAGCCATAAGTGGAATCACCTCATTTTTTAGGACCCTGTTAGACCATAACGTAATCTTATCTGTTATGCTAAAGAGGGTGAATGCTATCAGTGTAAAATGATGCAACAGGAAAAAATATTATATATAACAAAATAAAGGTACATAATAACGAACGTTTATTAAGATTATTTATAATCATTAAGTTACATATAATTTTTATTCATAAATCATACTGTGCTGATAGAATAGGATTTTATACTTTACTATGTGTCTAGGGTTAATAAGCAGTCTTAAAGAAAAGTTAGTTTGTATTTAAAAAGAAAAGTATCGAACATTACTATAAATTATCAATCAAAATCCTTTGGGTACTAGCCATAATTATAGTGCTAATTGTTTCATATAACAATTATGAAAAATAAAATTAAAATTGTGAATTTGTATTATATTATGTAAGTTACATGAATTTATCTTTTTATTACATTATTATTTTAATGATTATTTAAAATTTCTCTTAGTTTGAAGAGAAATTACCTTAGATAATCATTATTACTAATATAAATAGGAAGCCTCGGTTATTTGAATACAAATAAATGTATTGGTGTTTAAATTGTTATGTGAAATTATAAAGAAGCTACTTCCGTTTTATTCCTGTACCACGGGTCTTTGAGGATATTTTTTTATTTCTGCTGGAATCAAATTCCATATATCCCTCTAAACTAGGCAATACCAAAGGGTGAATGTTGTTGGGAAAAGAAATAAAACCCACCGTTCTGCGGTATTGGTTCCGTGACCAGAATGGCCCCCAGATATCTCGGGTTGGAAAATAAATATTATATTTTATAATATACTATGTATATACATATAATTCTACTGCATATTCACTAACTGCATATGTAAGAAGTTCATAAAATTCATTTTGGTGACTTGTTTGCATATATTTATTTTAAGGACAGCAATCGGATATGAATGTATTCATATAACTGGCACTAGCATATAAATAAAATAGTATTGATAATTCGTAAAAATTAATGTATTTATAAATACATCATTTATGTAATACACTCTACCTAAGTTACTGTTGCTTCTATTTTTATTTCTTTTTTGATTGGATACAAAGAACAATATTTATTAATTACCTCTATGACTATACGTTAAGCCTAACCATAGGTGTTCACCTTCAACTTTCCCGTACGTTAAAGGATTTATTTTAAAAATAAAACAAGCAAATAAGTTAATTTAACATATGTTCTATTTCGATTGGTTTTCTGTCTGTATGATTAAAAATCTCAAAATGATGATAACTTAATCAACTTTTTTGTTACATTTGACCCAAAAATTAAAAATGTTTTTCAAAGTTTTCTATGCCTAGTAACATCTTATTTATAATTGGTGGGTTTCTTAATCTTTCAAACATAAATTAAAAAAAAAAAAAACACCAAACATTTTGTACAAAAAAGTAAGAGAAATCAAGATACGAAATGTGTACTTTATTTAACGCTTCATTTGTTTTATGAAACAAACTAGACCCAATTTTCCACTCATACAACTACAGTAGTATTGCCCAACCAACTCACTCTTATGTATATGTATAATCAAAGTTATTAAATTGTTGATAATAAAAGAACACTTATAATGTTAGACTAAATCCTAACTGGTTATTCTTAGTAAATATCTGGATAGCCCGGATACTCTCACTCATAACATATTCGTTTCCCAGTTAATTTAACGGTACTCGTTCTTCTAAATGTATCCTCGGATAGCAATTTAAATTGTCCACACTTATAGTTGTCATTACAGTAATTTTCCAAACTTTTTTGTTTCACTTTATATTGACAATTTTAGAAAGCCACCCATCCAAATCAAATATCTTAGCTCTACAACATTTCAAACGTAATATTTTCCTATTAATCTCGTAAGGTAAAAAACCAAAGTACTATACAACCGATATACTTCCACATACTTTATTTCTATAATGTACATATTTACGCAAAGGATCGCTGAATGAAAGTTTTATTAAAATCAGAATTTAAAAAAAATTAGAATGTTACAGCGGATTAATTACTCTTAATTACTTACTCACTGTTGACCGTTTGGAGTCATGTAGTAGTTACTTTGGTGTCTATATTCAAATGCAAAACCCACTTCAGAATTATGTAAATTAATAGAGATTAATGTATGAAATGAAATGAAATGAAATGAAATGAAAAACGTTTTATTTTCTGAGGCAAAGTTAGGACCATTAGGTCCTCTCTTACACTTAACCTCATAAAGAAAAATTAATACTTAACTAAAATGAGTATATCTAAAGAGTTCTTACGTGTTCACTGCTGCTGAGCACATTATTTATAAGTTAAACAACAATTTTAAAAAATCAGAGTTTCAAGATAATTAAAACTAAACAAATTAAGCATAAAGCATGAAAGAACATAAAACAAAGAAGAAAACAAAACTAATTACTTACATGAAAAAAAAAAAATAAATAAACAAATAAAAAATAAATAATAAATAAAAAAACATATATAATGAATAAAATAATAATAAATAAAAAGTATTCCAAGTTCACAACAAACATACATCACACATACACTCAGTCCAGCATCGACAGCACGGCCAAGGCCTACAACCCCCATGAATCCGCCGACAACCACTCCCTTAGTGCCGCAACAAACCGAGCTCGACTATCAATATTTCGAGTTGAAGGATCAAGTTTATTCCACAGTCTGCAGGCAGTGACAGTAAAAGATCTATTGTAAAGTGCTGTTCGATGAGCTGGAATAGTTAACATTGAAGAACCCTGACGCGTGTCCCGATTACTTATGCTGAAGTTAAACACAAAATTTGAAGCTAAATAAGAAGGATTTTTGGATTGAAGAACATTGTACAGTAAAGATAAAATTTTGACCTTTCTGTACTCAAGTAACTTTAGTAAATTTAGCCGTCTGAAGTAAGGAGTGATATGTTCATCTCGACGAAGATTGAAAATATAACGTAGACAGTAGTTCTGCGCTCTTTGAAGTTTATCAGAAAGATGGGTAGGCATGTCATTGATGACAATGTCGCAGTAGTCAAAGTGGGGAAATACAAGAGGTTTTACTAGCATAATCTTAACATCTAAAGGTAAACAGTTATAATATCTCTTAAGAGTGTGAATACCAGCAAAAACCCTATTACATGTTAAAGATACATGATCAGACCATGTAAGTGTAGTATTCATAAGGAGTCCCAAGTATGAGTGTCACCTCGCTTCTGTTTATCGTTTGTAGTCAAATGGTATATAGTAAAAACAGAAAAGTGTTTATTATAGTACATAAATTGTGTAGACATACGCACGTAAAAAATAATGATTATATTATATAGGAGTGCCGTTTTGACCTCATGGGGACAGCAGTTTGGTTAGAGTGTGAGAAGTCATGTAACCAAAAATAGTAACAGATGATTAAGCACAATCTTGGAAGGGACATAAGAAACATAGAGCTTATAAAGAGCGTAAGCAATAATGTAGCCATTAACATATAATATAGATTTGTTATAGTACATAGATACATTAGGGATAAGAACATTTCAGGTTGGAGACATTTCCACGGAATTTGTAGCTGGATAATAGCCAGTGGAACAATGCGGGATAGTACCTAGTTGAATATCAGTGAGAAAAGCAACCAAGGTAAATACTTGGAAGCCAAAAGCACGGCAAGTTTCTTTATTATATAATTAAATATTGTGCTTTGATTCTACATATATACGATGCATAGGATATAATTCACTCACAAATTGTGTTATAGCACCGGCACGTTAACACTACTTATATTCCTATTGTTGTTAATGTAGCATATATGGAGTGGTTTGACTCAATAAATATAGTATAAAAAGTTATAGAAATCTAATTGTCTATTTAAAAATTATATTTTTTTAAAAATGTTGTGTTAAAGTAAATATAACCAACTAGTACGAATATTTTAAAAGCAATTGTTTAATATTTGTATTATTTCTTATATTAAGAAACACAACAATTAATATAAACATAATTTACTTTTCAGTTTCTCAAAGCTACAGGAAATGTACTCACAATCTTAGGAGAATGAACGTACGGGACTTTAATTCGTGATGCTCTTAAGGGGTGGTCAAGCGATCATCTATGAGGGTAGCGATAAATTAATTAAGGGTGGTATTAAATATGCTCCCACCCTTGTAGGAAGTTATCTAAAACCAAAGATTGCCGTAAGTCCAAATTTATATCATTTTATATTAAAGGTTGATAAAAGCCGAAAACGACTCTTGTTAACTATATAAAACATTTAGGATTGCCAAAATCACTTCGTTAAACTCTATACAAATTTAAAGTAACCTAACAAATCCCTAGTGCTCGTTCTCATCGAAAAGAAAGATCTTCACTGGAATGTCACAGTTACCCCAAAAGTACATAACCGTTGTATAGTGGGTGACTGCTTGTATTACAAGTGTTCCATGAATACTAATTGATATATAAAAATAACGTCCATTATTTACACAGTTTCACACTAGTATCGTACTTGACGTTATCCCCTACAGAGAAAAGAATAGTTAGTCCTCTTTGAGGACTCCCCAAGTAACGTATTTAGATGGGAGATATGTCGTATAGTGGGTCACTGCTTGTATTATAAGTGTTCCATGAACACTAACTGTTATATAAAACTAATGTCAATTATTTACACAGTTTCACACTGGTGTTGTACTTGACGTTATCCCCCACAGAGAAAGGAATAGTTAGTCCTTTTTGGGGACTCTCCAAGCAACGTATTTAGATGGGAGATATGTCGTATAGTGGGTCACTGCTTGTATTATAAGTGTTCCATTAACACTAAATGTTATATAAAACTAACGTCCATTATTTACACAGTTTCACACTGGTGTTGTACTTGACGTTATCCCCCACAGAGAAAGGAATAGTTAGTCCTTTTTGAGGACTCTCCAAGCAACGTATTTAGATGGGAGATATGTCGTATAGCGGGTCACTGCTTGTATTATAAGTGTTCCATGAAAACTAACTGGTATATAAAACTAATGTCAATTATTTACACAGTTTCACACTGGTGTTGTACTTGACGTTATCCCCTACAGTGAAAGGAATAGTTAGTCCTCTTTGAGGACTCCCCAAGTGACCTGTTTAGATGGAAGATATGTCGTATAGTGGGTCTCTGCTTGTATTACAAGTGTTCCATGAATACTAACTGTTATATAAAACTAACGTCCATTATTTACATAGTTTCACACTATTAACGTACTTGACGTTATACTCCACAGAGAAAGGAATAGTTAGTCCTTTTTGAGGACTGCCCAAGTAACCGTATTTAGAAGGGAGATATGTCATATAGTGGGTCTCTGCTTGTATTACAAGTGTTCCATGAATACTAACTGTTATATAAAACTAACGTCCATTATTTACATAGTTTCACACTATTAACGTACTTGACGTTATACTCCACAGAGAAAGGAATAGTTAGTCCTTTTTGAGGACTGCCCAAGTAACCTATTTAGAAGGGAGATATGTCGTATAGTGGGTCACTGCTTGTATTACAAGTGTTCAATAAATACTAATTGTTATATAAAAATAACGTCCATTAATTAGACAGTTTCACACTGGTGTTGTACTTGACGTTATCCCCACAGAGAAAGGAATAGTTAGTCCTTTTTGAGGACTCCCCAAGTAACCTATTTAGATGGGAGATATGTCATACAGTGGATCAGTGCATCAGCTGCAAGTGTTCCATGAATACCTAAAGACGTGTAATGTGGCTCCTTCATGTATAAAGGTTTGCTTAAGTGGCACATTACGTGCTTTCTCTCTTATAAAGGATTATGTTGGTAAACAGAACACTTATAACTTAATGTCACGTAGTTATGACAGTGTTGTTAAAATAACGATACGATCAATACAAAACTCCTGTTTACCTAATAATTCATATCGTAACCTATATATCTTAATAACATGTTACAATAAACATAAATCACTTTTTAGTCTGTATTTATAAACTCTAAAACTAGTTTCCTCCTACAGATTATTATAGTTACAAACAATAACATAACATTAAAATACTATAAACTAATAATTTTATAGTTTTTAGACTATTAAGCTAAATATGCCAAATTTTCTGTAGAAATAACGCTAATTAACACAATTAAAACTAGTACTTTATCAAGTAACAATGATATTTTCGGATGTTGTGTCATAGTTGTTACTAAATATGCCATTTCTTATTTTTCGTAAGTTTCGAAATACTTTGTAAATACGTCACGCCATTTCTTTAAAGAGAGGGACTTCTGTACTTGGCCTGTAGCCATATGTTGATGGCTAAACGATACCTGCAGACACGTCAGTAAAATGTAGGAGGGCTACGAGATTTATTTACAGAACATTTTATAGTTACTCATATCATTCCTCTAACACTTTTCTCCCAAAACTTTACCAGTGTCTAGATAAGTGTTTAAAGTTTTGTATTTAAATGTTAAACAACATTATTAGGGTATGCAAAGTTATGATATAAAGATTGTAACGTGGAAGATATAGTTATCTTGAATAACTTGAAACATATTATACAAAAAAAAAAGTCGTTAAATGTAAACAATTTGTTGCTTTTTATATTACAATTATTTCCCGTTTAACCATACTAGTACGGTAGATCAATACAATTTGTATTTGTTTATAGGCGTATATGTTTTAAAAGTAATTAAAAAACTGCAGGTAATAATTAAATGCGTGATGTTCAAAACAAAGTGAATCACTAGTAAAACAACTGCGGCATTAAGTTACAAGGCTTCTGATGAATAAACCTGGTGATTTTGTTAAGCTCAACTTTCTGCCCATCGTCTGATGCATTTTTCAATAAATAGAAGAGTATTTGTAAATAATGGTGACAATACAGTTTTTATAACGAATTGCCTATAAAAACTGTATACTATATAAAAATACAGTTTTTATACTTTGTCCAAACAAATTTGAATTAAGTGAGTTAACTGAAATACTGTCCCAAAATTTCATTTATGATACATTTTTCAATTTTTGTTTTGTTTGTTTAACATTTTGCTATATTAGAAGAGAAATAAAACAAGATCGATTCAAGCTTTTTATGAAACATGAGAAAATTATTAAATCTTATGGTTGAATTAAATGAGTATTATTGTGCAGTACAACTGAAGTTGCAGTATTTTTTTAAAAACTATCATTACCAATAATACCATCATTTAAAAGAAACATGCCAAATGCGTTATAAAAATAACGTATTTGATTATTATTTCTAACTAATAGTGTACGTTTTAAATTACAGGATTCCATGTTCATGTATTACTGTATATTTTATACGATACTAATTTTTACTTCTGCACATAGTACTGGGTAGAGGTAATTTAAACATTACTCAAAAATGAACATATAATCTGATTTAATGATAGTTATTTAAATAATAAAATCCAACATAAGTATGCAGTATTTTTAAAAATAATTATACTTAACTGAAAGTCATCTACTTGATCACGTAGTTTATATTTGCCTGAGCAAGATAATAAGTTTTAGAAAAATAATGAAAAAAATATTTAATTGAATTAAAAAGTAAATCTTGCAAATAAGGCATAAAGCGTGTAAGTGTGAGAGAATTAATTTAGGATGGAATGTACACTATTACAAATGGCATGATGATTGAGACAAAGATATTTAAGCAATTTCTTTTTGTGTGCATTTGAAAATATTAAACGTTATTCACATTATTAAAATAAGACAGTATGTTTTATTATTCACTTAAAAAAACGAGATTAGTTAAACACCCTGCTTGTATAATTACGTTGAACTTACTATAACATCGCAGTACAATATTTAATAACTATAGTGAGGAGGTTAATTAAACATGTATATAAATAAAAGAATGTAGTAATTAATCATTATACCAAAGACATTGATAATATCTTTATTTTTATATCTACTAACAAGCTCGATGATTCTGCAGAATAAAACTGTACTTTCTACGACTTAAGGACATAAATACATTGTCGACCAGGATTCTAATGGACTGAAATTACACTACTTCATAAATACTTCATGAACCTCAGTATATAGGGACCTCAGTATATATATATATATATACTTCATCTACCTGTATACAGGGAACACTTTGGATTCATGAGATCATATTCAGTTGTATACGTCAATCGAAGGGTTGGAATCTGGGAGTTGGTGAATGTGGTAGACCTAAAGGCAATCTATGGTGTTTATGGCTGCTGCAAACCTACAGAGACGGATACATATGATCAAAGTTCAGAGACTTGTGTACAAATATTTCCATTGAATAAAAGAATGTACTAAGATATACTATATATATATATATATATATATATATATATATATATATATATATAAAAATATTTTGTTTTGTAAAACTGGCATTACCACCTAATATAGTGAACCAACTATAGAAGATTTCAGTTACATACCAATATGTTGACACTGGCGTGATGTGTTTGTTCTGATATTAGTTTTTCATTTAAAATTTAAGATCCATACAACGACCCAAATTTATTATTGACTGAGGATTCAATTAAAAATGTATTACCATATTGATATGTTCAGACTAACCATGTGAAATAACACGTTAAAATAAAACTAAAGTTTACTAAATATATTTGTACAGGAACTGAAATTTTATAACAATTTATGACATTTCCATAGGGTTGGTTGGCAATCGAGCATAATGTTATTAATCCCATTATTAAATCTATATAAATTAAATAATAATATTTCAATACACATTTTATTTATTTATTCATAAGACGCCGATCGTCAAGATATGGGCGAATATGGATTTCGAATGAGTGTGATGAGTGTAGATGAGCGAATGTAGTCATTGTTACAAACTAAGGCCGACTATTCCTTAGAAAGTGTCATTAATTAAAAGCCCAATGACAAATGAACAGCCGGTGGTTATTAGCTGATCCTTCTCAAAATGTATTATGACTCTGATTGGGATCGAACTGAGAACCTTTAGCACATGAAGCTGGGATTGAACCAACTACGCTACCGACCAATTATTATTCAATTTATTCACCTAGCGATAAACCAAGAACTTTTAGATGATATTGATATAAATTTAATCAAAGGTTATATCTTAATATAGCATTACATTTATTTGTCAAACTGCTAGAACTAAAGCACAAGTAAAAATAAAATATAATTTTGCCAATAAAAGGAGAATTATGTCAGATGCATACGCTCCCAAACATTTATTATAACCCTACAAGTATTTTTTTTAATCATACAATTGAGATTCATTCTTGGCCATTTTGACCAATTTAAAATGACTTCCTTTTTAAATTCAGCTCTACATAATTTTTTTTTATTAACATTTATCGTAAATGTAGTTGGATTAAAAATTGCGAATGTGCTTTTTTCATATGTTCGTATGGTTCTTCCCATTATGAAGTTCAGGTCGTAAGATTAATTAAATTAGTCAAACCAATTAGTGAAATCACATACATAAACATGAATAGACAATTTTCATTGCTAATTTGTATGGAGATATTTTATAGCTGTCGTTAAAACTGTGAGCTGATTTTTTGTATTGTTATAAACTTTGTTTTTGTTTTAATAAATATTTTAAGTTATGAAAACGAAGCTATGTTTGTGATATAATAATACAGGTAGTGGTTACATTCTAAATATGAAATTGATTCTATTTTACAATTAATTTATATACTGTAAATTAATGATATTTCATGAAATAATACAAACCTACAATACAGTAATTATTTTAGTTCTTAAAATATACATGTAAATTAACTAAATGGATTCTATTTGATGTAGTCATCAACATTTAAAAACCCTGCAAAAATATTTAATTGATGCACTTAATTGCATATTTAATCGCAATGAATTAATTGAATTTTTGATAAAAATGTGCAGAAGAGCAGCAACTGTCTTTTATTCAGGTACGATCTCACGGTAACATTATTTATATACCAGAAAAATACACTTATTTCAAATAATAAGTTTTGTATCAAACAAACTGTGACATATTTTAATAATAAGTTATTTATCCTTATAAAACCCTCACACAAATTAATATAAAATGTTGGTTTATAAATATAAATATAATTTATATTTATAGTTTTAAATATAAAATATTATTTAAAAGGAAGGTGTTGAATGGGTAGTGGTTCATTATTCACTAATTTATATATATATTTTGTTTCATATGCGCAAAACAATTGTGCCATACAAAAGGCAGTTTATTTATTTTTACTTTATTATCTAATATTTCTTTTAATTTCCACTAAGCAACGTCCATAACGTAAGTACATGCTATCTAACTGTATTCAGGCCAGGTACTGTTTTATTTCAAAACTATACCAATAGAGGTCAAGATGATGTATATCTGTGACCTAAACCCAAACACAACCTTTTAATCTTTCATCTCGTTCGACTCGCCCCACTTTCTACCAAACCTCCGCCACCATAGATAGCATGGTACCGCTTAACCCCGCTAAAAGTTATATCAATTTAAGAACTTGTAGCTCAGAAGTGTGTTTTAGTTTGATCTCTTTTATTTTAAACTGTTATCAAGAAGATCGAGATTTAATTTTATATACAGTGTACTTAAGGAGTTTAAAATGAGGCACCCAAGAAGACATCAGCTAGCGTAGAATATTAAAAGAAAAGGACAAGCTTATTGAACCCTCTTTACAAATCATTTTAGTAAATACAGCCCATTTAAAGCTTAAGTGAAACTCAATATTTCAGAAAAACGCACAACAATAGTGAACCACCTCCATCCAGTACAATGTTCTCCTTTTATTTAATAATTTAAAGATTAAGTGCTACATGTGTGTTTATTTTATGAAACAAATATTTTATTTTATTTTTATTTCAACACATTCTATATTTAAATGATTTAATAGTTGGTGTGCGTATTTGAAAAAGATAACTTCGTAATCGAAAAGACTCACAAATTAACTTTAAATTTATTGTATTATATTACCACTACTATATATTTAAAATTATGTTTCCAAAATAAAAATACTAAAGAAACAGGTTATTTTTAGAGTTTTTCTTAATATTGTAATCCCTGAAGAATTAATTGCAAGAACTCAAGGTAAATGTTAAGACATTTATAAGTCAGTAGGGTCTAAGGCTCCTTATATAACTTAGTATTTATTGCCATTTTCACTCCCTTTAGTTTGTACTTCAAGTTATATATTTGAAAGTGTTCTATAACGATAATATTTTAAAACAACCTTAATATTACAAATACAGTTTATCATAATAAGATACATTTTAAAAGTAAAATTTTCCAGTAATTACTGGACAAAGTTATTCCACTTGCACCTATGTAATCTTCTGTATAAATCTAGAACAATTGTATGTCAACAATATACATAACAACAACAAAATCTCAAATTTTCTTGTGTCAACTTAGGTAAGAGACATGGCACCATTCGTTGAAGTATGGTTATTTTTCTAGCACAAACATGATACAGTACAAGTAAACGTCACACTGCACAAATATATTACAATACAAGTACAATATGTACAAATATTATGGTGATCGATTTTGGTGAACTACGCTTACCTTCCTCAGACCGTTTCACAAAAGATGGATTCACAAAAGAATGGAAAATGGTGTTCTACAACTCAATGTATAGGCCTATGATCACGTGACCCCATTGGCTGGAATCGTCAAAATGGTGGCTGCTGTGATATTATTGGTTAATTCCTATTGGTTGTTACATCTGTTCTTTTAGTCCTTAAAATACATTTTTAAAAACTCTTTCGGATTCAAAATTAACCTGTGCGTTCATTAATTTATCACGATCCTTATATTTTTCTTTAAAAATAAATAAATCTTCCTAAACATTCATAATACGACCCTTCTTAAAAACTTTTAGAATATCTACATTTTCATCCATTTAATTCAAAACGTGGGTACAATTCAGAAGGTTTTTAGCTACATTTGATCTTTCAGGTTTCTTATTTTCAAAAGCAGAGACGTGGTTCTTATATATTTTGCTAAAATTTACAGTATGACCTCTGTAAAATATATAAGAATCATTTCAGTTTATCCTATATATTCCTGAATTGTTGAATTTATCTCCACTTTCAATATTCGGGTGTAAAATGTTGGATATAGTATTACAAGTCTCAAAAGCTACTAATAAATTGAATTTCTTAAATCTATTACCAACTCTTTGTGTAATCGGTCCATTGTAATGGAGGGATACATACTTATTTTGTTCTTTGTAGGATTTTTCTTTTTTAAGCGTTGTTCCATTCTTTTGTAAATCCCTATAGTCTAAGGAAGGTGAGCGTGGTTCACCGAAATCGATCACCATAATATTTGTGCATTTTGTAGTTGTATTGTAATATATTTGTGCATTTTGTGCTTATATTGTAATAAATTTGTGTTTTGTGACGTTTACTTGTACTGTATATGTACTAACACGTATTATGATAATTAGAAAACTACAGATATGATAACAAAAGTGACACGAAGGTCTTATTTAATGGCTTGTACATTTTGAAGGTCAGCCAGTTTGATATAATTTTCAAATACTGTTTAAAAAAGATTCAACAAGTCATTTCTTGCATAAGTCTATATTTAAAAATGTTAGTAAGAGGTGGAGGACATTTTAGAATGCCGCTTAGAATCTTAGCTGCAGCGTAGACTTTTATAACAGCAGAAACCCTCCGTGAAGGCTTTGAATGAAAACAATTTGTTTATTAACTTCACTCTGAGACTTCTTTTTCTAATAGTGTACCTTTTGGCAGATATCAAATAGTTTGACTGATTGTTTTCAACGTGGAAAAAAATATTCGAAATGACACCATATCAAGGGTTACCAAGTTTCTAAATAATATCATTCTCAAGAATATAAGTATATATCGAAAATCACAACAATGTTCTGGCATAAACTTGATATTTTAAGCCTACTTTCTTCACTTGTTGATGGTTCTGGAGTTCCAGTATTATTTATATGAATAATAAACATCTTATTTTTATTAACAAAAACAATAAAACTTCAAACATTAATTTTAAGCACTTTGAGACTTACATTTTAAAATACAGTTGAATTCATTATTTATTTACAAAAAATATATAATTTGTTAGTTATAAATGTTAAAATTAAATTAGTTTGACTGCAAATAGAACGCAATGTTTTTCTTGTTTGATATCGTAAGCCTACGTAGTGTTTTAACTAGCATCAGAGCATAAATTAAATGTATTATTGGAACGCAATAGTTTGAGAACAGTTATAAAAAATCTGAAAATACCGAATGGATTTGTTTTTATTGAAAATTATTATTACTTAATTTCATTGCAATGTTATACACATGTTTTTGTTCAAGACCTACAAAAAGTTGTAATACGAAATTGATTACAATAGTGTCCTTACCAAAAGAGTAAGCTATAACTTAGGAACTAGATTGTTTCCGTTTAAGTGTAATAAAATGGTAATTGTAATCCTATCACACAATCCACAAATCTAAATCAAGAACAGCAAATATAATTAAACAATAAATCAACAAGACCAGAAGACCAATAAACAGTAAGTCGTAAGAACTCTTCACAGCCCCCCCCCCTCTTTCTGGCACAATACACGGATCAGAGAGGTAGGTGGGGGGAATTACTCCTTAAAACTCCCCGTGAAAGGGAGGGCTGCTGTCAATGGTCCTTGAGTCCACAAGGCTTTAACGGAGAAATACGGCCATATCACGAACTGAAGCACCTATAACTTTGGTCATTTACCTCTAAAATTTGCTATCAGACACTTTTGCTATTCGTTCTTTAAAATAATCTTTTGTACTAATTATTTTGATACCTAACATAAAAACTAATTGAAAGAGAGAGAGAGAGAGAGAGAGAGAGAGAGAGAGAGAGAGAGAGAGAGAGAGAGAGAGAGAGAGAGAGAGAGAGAGAGAGAGAGAGAGAGAGAGAGAATAATATTTACTAAAAATAATAAACTCACAGCTACCTGGCCTTTCAGAGACCATAAAGATCTAGTTAAAAAACATTATTTGTTTTATTAAATAAACGGCGATTTTAAATGTGGCACAAAGCTGTTCCAAAGCTGGAATATGAGTAATGTTCCTGTCTCTCTCTTGCACCACTAACTGCATATATATTCCATAATTGATTCAAGTAGGTCACAAATATGTTGCCTAGCTATCACCATGAAATCTGTGTTAAATTATTACAATAAATATATATTTTATACTTTGTTCACTAACTAAGAATAGAATATCAAATTTTACATTGTTTTATATGACTTATTTCTATCATATAAAGGAAACTACGTAACATTTGAAATAAAACTACTATTATTTAGATTAGTTAATATCATTTATCGTACTTGAGTTTGTTTTCACAAGATTTCTATCACTGTTCGTGAACTTTCACTCTCACTATCTCTTTACTTTATCATACTTGAGTTTGTTTTCACAAGATTTTTATCACTGTTCGTGAACTTTCACTCTCGCTATCTCTTTACTTTATCATACTTGAGTTTGTTTTCACAAGATTTCTATTACTATTCGTCTTTCACTCTCACTATCTCTTGACTTTAATTTTCACTTAAGACACACTTCCAATGTACTGACACTGACTCGTTGGCTCAGGAGTACATTTATGAAATATGCCAGTTAAAATGTATCGAGTTCAGAAGATATGGTAGATATTGTTATTGAAGGGAGATTTAAACAATTCTGGGTACTATTTTGGGAAGTTTCTGGCAACACTTATAAGCAAATAATTAACAACTCTAGGAAATTCTAGATGTAGCCGGGTTGAATTTGGTAAACGTAACTATGCAATTGCATGCTCAGGGTGGGGACAATCGGTATGTGAAGTGATCTGTAAAGTTGCCCTTTCCCAGAAAAGTTCATCCGAGTACCCGGTGGATGTTACTGCCCTTAATTCAATAAAAACACTATTAAAGATATACTAGGTCACCAAGTGCTGACAGTACGAACCAGGAAGGGTATATTAGAGCCCCAAAAGACCTCTTTAACAAGAATCATTACAGTTGCCTCATCCACATTCCAGATTCAGAATAGGATGTTTCTACACTCCTAGGTGAAGCAGAATTGCTTCGTAGATTATCGTATGTAGGTCTACGATATGGGGCTTCCTTAGCCACCAAGTATAAGGAATGATGACCCTGATCCTTTAAGTGGAGCCATCCTCAAGTATGTTGATGGAAGTGTGGACAGTTCCCTGTAGATGGCGGTAATGCACTCGTTTCGTTGAGATGTGTGGTTCACTGTCACTAATTACGATTTAGGTTCTAAACTGTGCACTCGTATGTTGTGACTTTAGTAATGAAGAATATCTGTGATATTTCGTTACATACAAAATTATATTCATTTATGATAATTACTAATGTATAAGCTAGTTCACGAGTTATAACTACTAGTTTAATAAATTGAATCATAACTATAATTAAGTACCATTTTTCATTTTTATAATAATATATTTATAAAGTTATTATACTTTTATAATACATTTTAATGGTACTTAATTATAGTTATTATTCAATTTACGATAATTACTAAATTGTACTTGTCATAGTTATTTAGTTATTTAAAATTTAAAACATACCCAATTGAAATGTATACACAGTAGTTACTTTCAACTAAATTTCAATTTATAATATTGTATATTAATACATCAATCAATAAAATTTATTGTCCACCACCAAGTAGAAGCATTGCATAGAAAAACTATTCGTCAATAAAACCTACAATATTTTTATTTTATCGTTAATTCTCTATGAAGTTGTAGTTTCCTTGACGAAGGATATATAAGGCTATATTTAAAAAAAATACAGTACAATTTAGGGTTTTATTGGAGTATGCCTAATTCAGTAGTATTTACTACACTGTACTTTAAAGGTTTTTTTTATTTCATTCTTTGGACTTATTAATCTTCCAGTAACTGATGTTTTTAATCACTGAATAAATAAAAACCTTCATAATTGGTTTGAAAAATCGTTCAAGATGAGGATATATTATGAATCATGATGGATAAATGTATTGTTTAAGAGCAACACATAGATCATAAATAAAAACCCGATTTTAAATTAACTTTTACACTTTATTGCATTAACATGAATTTAAATATATGAATGAAACTAACCTCTCTGTATCATATAAAAATATGGACCACATTGCAGAAATACAACCAAGTCATAAAAAGCTCATTATAATTATTACGGTGTAGTTAATTTGCTGTTAATAACAAAATTAGGAGTATAGATTTACGAGTGCTGACCACATCTTGGATGTGCATCAAATTTTACAAAATATCATGACAAATATTACAAAATATTTGATTAGCTGTTATTAAAAATAATTATCTTTCATTTGGCACTTAATCCACTAAAACATAATATATCATTTGAATAATATACTTCTTATAAGAAAAAAATGATTGTGAAATCAAGTGAATAGTCAGTAAACAAATCTAATAAAACACGACCTCACTAAAATAATTTCCCCTTTCAAAAATGGTCTGAAAAATCTAAAATAGGATAAGATCCATATCGCATATAAAAATTTTTGATATTACATAAAAGCAAATGATGAAAAACATCGCTATCAAAAGTTAAATAGTTTATCTTATTGTGGTTACCAAGGTGATCTTATAAAAGTGTAGATAGCAGCACGATGCACGATGGAGGACAAAAAGTCCAAACCAAAAAATCCAACCCGGAAGGTCCAAATCTATTAGGTCCAAAATTATTTTGAGAAAATCTATTATTTTCTCAAAATAATTTTGAGAATAAACTATTTTGAGAAAATAAAATATACGGTTTATTAAGCTTTGAGAATAAACCGTGATCCACTTGGGTAGCAGCCGTGATCTACTTGGGTAGCAGCCGTGATCTACTCGGGTAGCATCCGTGATCTACCTGGGTAGCAGCTGTGATCTACCGCAGGTTAGGTTAGGTTAGGTTAGGTTAGGTCAGTTGCTTACTTCAATAAGCACCATTTTGAAATAAAAATAAGTTCAAAATAAAAATAAGCTCAAAATAACAAGTATTGGACTTTTTGCTTAGACTTTTAGGTATTGGCTGTTACAGCTTTTGGACTTTTTGTCTTGGACTTTTCGGTTTAGACTTCTTGATTTGGACTTCATGTCACACAATCACACCAGACGTTTAAGCCTGTAGAGTTATTTTTTAAAGAGGCACACACATGAATTATCAACAAAGGCAAAATGATATACATCCCTGTAGTTAATTACTTACTAATAGTGATAAATTGTCTTGAATATTTTTAGCTATACTGAACAAATGTAGTTTTGAATACAATATTTTGAAAATTTGTTTTAAACTTAGCTCAGACTACCTTTTGATTTATATTCAAATGCATATTCCGAATCTCACTGCGCAGGTGTAAGTACGTTGTATAGACGTCGGGCAGCAAAGTTGTGGATCAATGCGTCTAGACAAAAGCAGTTTCAAAGACACAATGTTTAATTTAGCTAATCAAAATACATTGTACTGATTTAAACCTCATGCTATAGTAAATATATTATGCTTAAAAAAGTTTACAATATTCGAGTACATTTTATGTAAAATTAAACACAAACATTTTTAATCAAATGACAAGTGCTAATTTAAACAAAAATTTAAAAAAAACGAAAACAAAAATAGCCGGAAAAACAATTATCATAAGACTTCCCTATGAATTAACTCATCAATTGAACATTTAAAATAATTTTTAAAGAATAAATGCGCGTATATCCATAAAAATAAATAACACCTGAGAAGCCAAATAGTTTTATTCAGTAGTAAAATACTTATTGTCCAATCAGGATAGAATAGTGCTATACTTCGAATACTCCCAAACTCAGAACACTAGTCAAACAATGCCTGAGGTGGTTTTAGAGCCACTTGTCACATTGCGGAACTGTCAGACTGTCGAACATAAACATTGTGTCTCTGTGACTATGTCTAAAGTTGACTAATGTATTAAGTCAATATTCTATTTATTTAGAAAGTTTATAGGGTTTTTTTGACTAAATAATTTCTATATTCAATACATAATTTTAATATTTCCTATAAAAAAGTACTCATTAATTAAGTCAAAAAATATTTAACACAAAACATGATCTTATTATAATACATGATAATAACATAAAAATGCAATAATATTAATCTTCGCAAAATATATTATTATATTTAATTAATGTATTACGATAATTTTTTTTATAAAGAAAACAAATTATGAGAACATATAATTCTGGCTAATTTAAATGGCATACCAACCTAATTACTAAAAGCTTATTTTACGTACTATCTTAATTTGGTTTAAACTACAATTTAATTTACACGTTCGTGACCAAAAATGTTTGTTAAGCTTCCATATATTTCATTGAACTAGTAAAAAAAATTAATTATAGTACAATGCAAAATATGAATATAAATCTAAATTTAAAAATTAACAACAACACAAATATTATTAAGTATCTTAAGGTAATAGATACACACAATATATCAATCACATTTAAAATTGTTAACTAACTATCTAGACCTTAAGAGTTCAAATCAAATATGGTCTCTATTGGTCCAAATTGTGATTGTATGTACGGTATATCAAAAAATGTTTGATAAAATTAAAGACAGCCAACAAAACATTTCCTAAATTACAAGTATCTGTTAATAGTAAAGTATGTTTACAGGGTTGGACAAAAGTCCAGAATATATTTATTAATTTTAAAACCATTGAAGGAAGTGTAAAGAAACTTTGTAGCTATGTACATGTCTTTATACTAAACATTTATATATATTTTACTTATTTTCCGCATAGCCAGGCGATGGCCCATGAAGGAAGTCTTAAACATTTTAATGTAAGCCTACCTTGAATTATAACTCATTTTAAAGGACTTTGTTTTTAAATCACAAGAGTCCAAACCTGAGGTCAAAAGGATAACCCAGTCAGAAAATACAGCTACTATAAAAATTTTATGTCAGGGCTGGGCAAAAGTCTGGAATATATTTATTAATTTTAAAACTAATTAATGAAACTTTGTTGTTATGTACATGTTGTTATACCAAACACTTGGACATATTTTACTTGTTTTTATGCATATCCAGGGAATGGCCCATGAAGGAAGTCTTAAAAATTGAAATTTAAGCCCACCTCGAGTTATACCTCATTTTAAAGTCATAGTTTTAACAATACAAAAGTATGACCTGAGGCCAAAAGGATGACTCATTCACAAATACACCGATTCAAAGAATTTAATGTCATATTACTAATTCTTCTCAGTTATATGGCTATTTATTTAACAATTTCAGGTCCCTGCTGCTGATTATGTTGTTGATTGTTAAAAATCATAGCGAACTACTGTGTTATAAAAATAGATATGCTATATAACTATTGATAACTATCTATAACTAACTATAGATATGATTAATACCTTAAGGATAGTAATTGAACAAAGTTCCGAATATCAAACACCATTATACCTGTCCTTTGTTGACTTTGAAAAAGCTTTCGATTCTATTAGCAGGCAATCGATATGGAAAGCTTTAAAATATTTTGGAGTCCCAAAGAAAATAATCAATCTCATCCAACTTATTTATGAAGATTACAAATGCCAGATAGTACATGAGGGAAAACTGTCAGATTCATTCAGTATAAAGACTGGGGTTAGGCAGGGTTGTTTGTTGTCGCCAATCATCTTCCTAATGGTTTTGGATGGAGTGATGAGGAAAATAGCAAGAAGGCCCAGAGGACTGCGGTGGGGACTCACTGATAGACTCGAAGACATAGATTTCGCCGATGACTTGTGCATTATTGCTCATAGAAGAATAGATATGGAAGATAAGCTCAGAGATCTTGACAGAGAAGGGAAAAAAGTTGGTTTAAAAATTAATTTGGAAAAAACTAAAGAAATGAGAATAAATGAAAGGGACAACCAACAACTGGAGCTGAATGGCAAGGTCATTGAGAGAGTGGAAGAGTTTCTCTATCTTGGAAGTATAGTATCTACGTCAGGGGGGACAGAAAAAGATGTGGCACAGAGGATCAGAAAAGCCAAGGGAGTTTTTGCCCAACTAGCACCAATTTGGCGATCAAACCAACTAAGAAGAAGCACTAAACTCAGAATCTTTGGAACAAATGTAACTTCTGTACTTCTTTATGGTTGTCAAACTTGGAAAGTTACAAAAACAATAACAGCCAAACTCCAGGTTTTCATAAACCGGTGCCTGAGAAGAATTTTAGGTGTCCGATGGCCTGACATGATCACTAACGAAGAATTATGGAGGAGGGCGCAAACATCCCCTGTTGCTGATATAGTTAAAAAAAAGAAAATATGGGTGGATAGGACACACTTTAAGGAAAGAGAATAACAACATCAGCCGCCAAGCTCTGGATTGGAACCCACAGGGAAGCAGGAAGAGGGGCAGGCCAAGGATGACATGGAGGAGATCGGTTGAGAAGGAGCTAAAAGAAGAAGGCAAGAGCTGGGGAGAGGCAAAGCGGATGGCCCAGAATCGAGTTCGGTGGAGATCATTTGTTGCGGCCCTACGTCCCCCTCGGGATTAAAGGAAATAAGTCAAGTAAGTCATATAACTATTAAAAAATAAGAACAATGTATTTAAACACCTTTTACAGTAGGGTTACCTAAAATAGTTTGTTACTTATATTTTGTGAAATTTTATTTCTAATAGTTAGATAAATTATAGCCCCACGTAGCAATAGATAATAACTCTCTTACCTTAGTCTTCAGCAGTGTTAGTTATATAACATTAAATTCTTTGAGAGTCTATATTTTTTGACTGGGTCATCCTTTTGACCTCAGGTTTACACTCTTATAATTTACAAACAAAGACCTTTAAAATGAGGTATAACTCAAGGTAGGCTTACATTACAATTTTTAAGACTTCCTTCATGGGCCATCACCTGGCTATGAGAAAAACAAGTAAAATATGTCTAAATGTTTAGTATACGGAAGTGTATATGCCTGCAACTTTTAATTACTTTTCTTTCAATGGTTCCGAAATTAATAAATATATTCTAGACTTTTGCCCAACCATGTATTGTAACAAAACAATATAAAGCTGTGTTCAGAGTCCAATGGATAATCTATTACTATTAATTCAATTAGGTTTTTTTTTGTAGATTTCTTGAACATTAGCACTGATAATTTAAAACTTCCATTTTTGTCTCTTTTTACTTATAAAAATGCATTATGCAATCGTCATGTTTTGGTATTGTATAAAGTAGGTGCTATGCAAATATAGGCTTGGTAATAATTTGTTATTTATTTTTTACAAATCATACAAACAATGACTAATTTTCTATTGTGAGAGCTTGTAATAACACATTTATGAAACTAGTTGAATTAGGTAATAGTTATAATATTTTTATAATCACACCTAACCTTCTAATTTAGAAAATTTCAAATTGATATCTTATCAATAACTTACGATAGTAAAATTAACAAATTAATTAAATATATAATAAAAAAAAAAAAATAATCATCTAAACAAAACGGCGTTTCCTTATATTTTAATAAAAATTTGGAGTTGAGACAGACTTATATGTCTTACCTTCACTGTTGATACAAAATGAAATATACTATACATTTTATTTTCATAATCGATGCAACCTAATTATGTAGGTAGATAAAAATTATTGTTTTTCATAAAATAATATAAATTATTCCATTCAGCTACTGACACCCTTCATTCAGAGAATTAATTTTGGTTTATTATTACATGAATTACGAATATAATTAGAATAACTCCAAGATTGGTTAAACTGATAGCAAGTGTAGATATTCAAACAAAAAAATACCAATGAAGCAAATTAATTTAGAGCTTTATCCGTAGTTGATCTTGTTGGATATTGGTATGCATTGCCAATAACTTAAGTTGATAAGTCTAGTTTCATAGCAAGCTCAAGTTTATGATAAGCCAACCGTTCATTTCCCGCTCCGGAGATTTGTTACCAGAAGCCAATAACAATATTACTGAACTGATATGGCTTAATGGTAGTTTACAATCTACTATCCACTTTAAAAACATTCAATATATTTATGATATTTTCTACTTCTATTGTTGATAAGTAATAGTAATTATATGTTTATTTATTTTAACTAAATTATAATAATACGATTTATTAGAATACTTAACAGCACGAATAATATGTTTAATATATATCTATGAGATTGAAATATCTGTAGTATTATGTATGATTAACCTATAATTAGGACACGTTATACAGAACAAAATTTATAACCTCAAAGGCAAAAGCCTGATTTGAAATCCCATCACATGATAAGTATGTTCTTAGATAAATAAGCAATTGTATTAATTATAAATTAATTATTGTTTGCAAATACTATTATCGATTGAAGTAATAACTAACAAATTATTGAAATTTAGTTGGTTCACCTAAATTTCAACAAATGAACTCAAACAGGAGTTCAACATTTGGCAAAGTAAATAGTCACCTTATATTTTTAAGGTTAGATTAATTTAGAAGCCAGGTAGTATAGAATAAAACAACCTAGGAGTTATAAATTCATATGATTTTTATTGTAAATGATAGTTCAATTACCTTGTATCATACAGTTTCATAGGTCATATATCTGTTAACTCTTACAAGAAATCGTTCATAAATTAAGTTTAGCTATAGTAAAATTACTTGTTTAGTTTGTATTATTTCAACAATTTAATTGCCAAATAAGCGCAGTCTTTTCGTGCTTGGTAAACGTTTAAAATCAATAAAATTATCGCGGAGCGTGGTAAGATTATTTAGGACAAAATATTACGAATCATTAAATTTTTCTTGCTTAGTTGTCACCCAAATTCATCCAAGATTGGTTTCGATAAAGTGATTTTTTTCGTGAAAAATCCTTACTATGGAGTGTTTTAATTATTTCCCCTGATTTTCATGTTTAATTTAGAAATTGAAACTTAATATGTGTGGTTTGAATTGTTGGGTCTTCCTATATTAATTTTTATTCTTTCTGGTGTTTTAAGAAAGTAGTAATCAGTATATCAATAATTGTAAAATAAACTAAGAGTAGTTCGTACAAGATCCTCTGACCAATTAAGTTAGTCATTATTAAAATTTTTAATAAATAACGTTATTGGAGACGGACAAATGTAAATGAAATAGACGAAAAAGGGAATAATACATGTATAAAATGCTCTGAACCTGTAAAATATAAATATGTACTAAGATAAATTATTTTCATGGTTAAACACGACTATATCTATAGTTCATAATTAATATCCATAAAATAATAAATATGATGGTTTGAATGATTTTAAAGCTTACAGGTTTGAATAGTCTTACTAAAACTACAGTTTTTCTCGGTGTCTTAAAAATTACTATATATATTTGTTTGTATTAATGAGAATGGTTTGAGTAAAGAGGGACAGAAAAACAATATTTCTTCTCAAACATTTATAATAGATCTAATTTGATTTGCATGGCTAGTTTAAGTAAATCTTGATTGTAATTGAAGATGATTAAGAGAGAATTATTAAGTGTACCTTATGTTGTATAATCATCTTAAGTTGTTTCTAACTATGCTTGAATTTTATATTATGTACAATGCAAATGAAACTAAAATAAAAAAAAACTGGGCAGAGTAATAATGATATTACTATACACGGTGTCAAGAAATATGTAAACTTTTGTTTGTTGTTTGACATTACTTGTAAAAGTCAAACTTTACAAATTTGTTTAACTTCACTTGTAAAAGTGAAACCTTGTACATGATCATGTTTACTAAGAACATACTTTTTAATACCATCATACGACATTTCATCTTTTCAGGGGGTCTGCACACTAGGAGTTGAACAAAATTATTCAACGTAATCCTTGGTCGAGTATGGTATCACATTAAAGGTATATTCAATAGAAATTAACTGCCACAATCTGGACTTCGAAAGGTTTATCTTTTCCAGAGTAGCGGTCCTTTGAGTTTCAAATTAACTACATTTGAACAATATTATTTCTCTGCTATTTGTACGTTTTAAGTAAACTGTTCTGACCAGAGACTATACTTTTTGAACACAGTTATTTAAAAAAATTAAATTATCAAATTATATACGAAAAATAACGTTGTTGTGAAAGCATTTCCATATTTTTCCACCCTGTATGTAGTTATAGATGGTATATTTGATATATAGGTTTTGTAGATAGTACCGTGATGGCTCGACGTATATTTTGTTTATTTATCGCCCTAATATATAATGTTTTATTAATTTTTTAGTTATCGAGTTGTAAAAACAACAACAATGTTCTAAGATCCTTATGTCTTAAGTGATATGTCAGTGGCTCAGTGCTATTCACATTAATTCATATTATTATTGTATCTTTAAAGTTTAAATACATGGCTAGTTTGATCATTATTCCAATATTTAAACTTTAGTTTTAATAAAAGTCTGTGGTATATTGAGCAAGTTTTCTTATGTAGCAATTATAATAAAATATCATTTACTACTCACCATTTTCAATGTATTAAAATTTATATTTAAAGATTGAATATAAAGATATAAATGAGTTAAAATTTCAAAATTAAATGTTTATAAAGAGTTTTTAATAAATTTATAAATCCCTAATTTTATAATGTTTTATTCAATATACATTTTGATAATTACAATAAAGTTATTTCAACTTTACTAAAACTAAGAGGTTTTTCTTTTCATTTTTAAAATAAAAAAAAGAATCTTAACTCACTAGTTCACTGGGCCTGCAGAAGTTTGATTGAACATTATTTTAACGTGTGAAGTACCGACACCTTAGACCATGAACTTCATAGTCCGAACCTCATCATCCACCACCCCTACAGCAATAATAATTACATTTATAGTAATAAACGTCATATCAAAGGCCTCATTTATAGATAACATCAATATTTCATTTAGTTTTAAAATTCACAAGTTATGACGTTTAAAACCTACTTTAAATTTAGTTGTTATTAGTAAGCCAGTTGGACAACTAACTAAATGACTACAAGCAACTTAATGCTGTATATGAATGTTCAAGATGATATGGTTGGATGCTCGGTCTTCATAATACCGACATGGCGTCCGCTTGATGGTTGCTATCGGCGTGGACACTACTAGAGAAGTCTGGGGTGTCCATGTTGAGTGGTAATCATTGTGCGGATGTTGTGTACATAAGCTCACATTTCAGCTCATCAGTAAATAAGTCCTCTTTAGAAATCTATGTAGAGTAAAATTAGTAAATTACTTTTATTCTTTGTAATAGTAAAAATGACTTTTCATGAATAAATATAATAAATAATACTTCCAAAGTGCCTTTGATTTTATTAATGAATTATATTATGTAGACCTTTAAAAAAGAGAAGTTTTCAATTTCTTTAACTTTAGTTTTTAAATCAATGATAAAAAAGTTACATAACAATGTTTTTATACTACCTGAGAGCTGAAATATAGAAAAATATGCTGATATTATTGATAAGGATACACAAAATATTTATCTACTTTTCTATAAACGTCTATGTAATTATATTTTTGAAGATTAAAATTTAGCTGGTGCAAGTGCCATTCAATGGATTGTATTTTAGTTATTTATGGTATTAATAAGATGTATAAATGTATATTATTTTGTTAGCTTGCTTAAATACAATTTTTTACAATTTTCTGGAATTGTGAAAAAATTAAAATGTATAAAACATCTACTCATATTATGTAAATTTAAAGCCCGAAATGTTTAATTCTTTCTAAGCCCATTTTTACAAATATTGTTTTCACTATTCCTGTTAATACAAATCATTTTAATGTATTTATTTACGTCAATTAAAATTATTAAATAAATACTCAGGAATGAAGCCTCGAGTTTGTTTGCAATGAAATTATAACATTAACAATCGTTAGTAATCAATTGTTATTATAAATTTCCTATTGGACGGTTAAATAATTATTACCATTAAATATGTGATAGACAAAGTGATTTTTCCTTTCAACTTATCAAAATAATTGCTCAGAACACTATTGGAATATTGATTTAAATGTTCAAATTTTACGCTACTGAACATCGTTCTTCTCACAGGTATGTTTTACCCAGCACCAAGCATCCTCATCTTAGAGGACCTACCTTTGTTCACCATCATTTCAGCAATCTTCAAACCAGATTACCCGTAGGATAACATCAAATATCATGTTAGTGGCTCCCATTGTCATCAGACAGTTCGACTGAATAGTAGGGAGACTGCCCCATATATAACGTGATATTCATACTGTAGAAATTCAATCGTTTTATGAATTTACTTTGCATGTAGATGTCCTACAGAAGGGGCTGTTAAGTAAAACCTAAACATAGTTCTTTGTAATGAAACCATATTCTTTCTTTTGCTCAACACAAAGGTTTTATGGCCAATCGACTGCTAAAGAACTTGATGCTGAGACAATTTAAGTAGAATGAGTTGTGACAGTATAAATATAAAAATAACATGTTAAATTTATTTAGACATTTTTATTCAAATACTTTTGTTAACAAATACGCCATTCATTGGTATATGCTTTTTTACTAATTTTCTCAAATCAAATATTAAAATAATCTAGTACACTAAAAACACTGAGGTTGAATATTTTTGCTTAAGCAAACATATAAAATAAAACACATTGATTAGTAAACCATAAACATTTAACAATATCATATAATCGTACTAAACGTTAATCATATTATATTTTAGTATGTTTTTTTTTTTAAATACGTTAAAAATGAATAATATGTGTTAGTTTTAGAAATATTTGATCAAATTTGCTTTAAAAAATATAAACATAAAAGATTTTTAAAATATCTTACGATATATCCTGTCAAACTTTCTATGTCTATGCACTTAAAATAATTTACAATGCCGGTAATAGAGTGTCCTTCACAACTGACAGCTGTCACAGACAATCTCTCTGACATTGAAAGGTGGGGGGAGGTATGGTTTTGACGAAGTGTTTATGGTGAATAATCAGACATATTTATTTCACTGTATATGTATATAGGAATACAGGCCTACTTTTAAATTGGTCAAAATGTAAACAACTTAAAGTTTAAGTTGTTTACACTTTGTTTGTTTACAGTTTACAACTGAACAATTTGTTTACAGTTTAAAAAAGGCTTGTACGTCAAACTTCAGCTAAAAAAAGAACATAAAAACAATACAACTAATATAACTTGCACATAAAGATAAGTAATCCGTATTGAAACTGTATGTATGACTATGAAACCTGAAAAACGTACAGATATAAGTTATATACACTATTTTTGTAATATAAAATTATAAGGTCATGTCAACACTATGGAATCTTTAAAGAAAATGTAAAAAAATGTATATACACACTGGAACAATAAAAACTTTTACAATTAATTACAGTTATATAATCTTAAAAGCCAAATACATTCACACGGCTTGCACGTGTACTGTCCAATCAAGACAGTTAAGTACAGTACTTTGAATACTCCCAAACTCAGAACACTAGTCAAACAATGCCTGGGGTGGTTTTAGAGCCACTTGTCACTGTGGAACTGTCGGACTGTCGAACATAAACAATGTACCTCTGTAAATATATCTCATGTTTTCCACTTTCAGTACGTGGACATATTACTTATTTACACATTCTATGCTAATGTAAAATAAACGTTTTTCAGATTAAATACGACTCTTCGCGTATGTACTGAATATATTCATTCCTGATATCTTATTACATTTATTTTAAAACGTACCTAAAACCTCATTTAATAACTATTATTTAAGAAATGACTTAAAAATTGTGCTCAGAATACATGTACATTAACACATAAAGGGGACGGATTGTACGGTTTTTAAATCTTACTTGTTTGAAACGTCTCGTTAAAGATATCTTTATGCTTGCTGTCTTAAAAATTATTCGAAATCTCTCTTTGAAATTAAAAGCATTTTTGGATTAAGGCTGTAAAATAAATTTATCTTTCCATAATTTTATAAGACCTCTGATTTATAAAGCTGATAGACATATCTAGATTATAATTTAGTCATAAAATCATTATATGTACCTAATTTCGTACAAAATAAATTACATTAAAACGTCTCAATTTATTTGAAAAATAAGTTAGTATTTGATTGTGTAATTTGTTATTGTTTTACCTTACAAACAATCCAAATGCCATTTGAATACAATAGTGTTTCTCATGGCTCTGAGGATAGTAAATGTGGTGTACAGTTATGGAATGACGTATATTTTTATATTTATCGCATTATAAACCTGTTATGATTTTTCAATAGTTTATTAGTAATTGGTTAATAACAACACTAATGTACTAACCGGCCTTCATTAAATTTTATGTGTTGGTAGATACTTAAATAAATGTTATTTCGTAATGTAAATAATACTTATATTTAAATTTAATTGCTAATTTGTACATTTCTCAAATATTGTAACTTTGATTTCATTCAATTATAGTAGTTTTGTAGAATTAATTAAATTACGTTGTTAAAATGACATATTTATTGATCACCGATAATAGTTTTCATATGATGTTCGCGTATTATAAAGGCTTATAAAATAAATGAAGAATGAATATAAAATGCAAATCAAAATTAAGTATGAATATAATTTTAAGAAATATGGGGCCCAATAATGTATATTGTTTTTATATAACGTATATTTTGATATTTAGGAATAACAGTGTACAATAAATTAAAGTTAAAAGCATTTTTTCTTAAATTTTTTATTAAATAAATAAATAAAAACTCAGCTTATTATTTTGCATGGGCCTGCAAGATGTCGCAGAAACCTTATTCCACGAATGAAGTACTGATAGCTAGTTCAGTTTGGGTTCCGAACCTTAGAATAAGAAATTCAAAGTTCGATGTTTTACCCACAGAATTACATATTACATATTGAATTAATAATAAGTAATACGATTAATGTAAAGGGTGAAATGCATTACAAATTTATATCCTTAAAGTTTTATTTAGTTTCTTTTTTTAATTGACATGTTATATGATCTAAACCATATTTTTTACTGTTTTTTCATTAGAAAGCCAGATAAATCACTTTCTATATTCATTAATTACCACCAACAGCTTAGTATTCTTATTTTTTAATACTAGCAGTATCCCCTTTTAAATTGCTAAAAAATTCCCTAAAATTGGTTTTAGTGTGTCCATAGTGTTTTAAATTAACATATTGTACTTTATCGTGTTCTTCGATTTAAACTAAATATTTGAATGAAAAATATAAAACATATTTTAAATTATGTTTGCAATTTCGCCTGACAGAGTTACAATATTGACAAATATTCAGATATATAAGGTCGTAAATATTATTCTACTTACGTATAATAACTACTCAACCTTAGTAAACTAGCTAAACAATTGTCTTTCCTAGCTGGGTCAAAGTGTCTCTTGATGAAGTTCATTTATGTACTTTATAGATTCGCTAATGATTAAAATGTTTACTTACTAAATTTCTGTAATAATATTCATGACATATTTATGAGAATGTAGAAAATATGGTAATTCCTATAATATCCATTCTATACTAGAACCCTAAATTTAAAATTCAATATATAGTATTTACCTTCATTATTCTTGGTAATACACTTTATGTTCAGACTTATATAAATCCATTCAAATATTTATAGACTATTTATAAATTAAGGCGTAGTTATCTTATAAAAACCAAGTTATTTGCAGGAAAAATTTAAAATAAAAAATCAGCTATACTTTATAAGGATTACACATTTTCATAACTAAACTGTTGTTAATTATGATATTGTTAGTTAGTATTCTACAACTTAAATCTGCAAAAAATCAAAGTTGTATATTGTAAAAATGCAATTGATTAATTATTTAGTATTATTTAATTAATGTTTACAATATGTAGATGTCCTACAGAGACAGAGATACAATGAATCCGATCAGTGTTCCTGTAACAGAACGTGTTTCTGTCTTTGTCCTCAACAAAATGTTTTATGGCCAAACTACAGAACTCGATCTCTAGACAATCGATGAAATATGTAGTTGATGTTTATGTTAAATATTCAAATATCATTTTTAGTTTGTTTGGTGTCTCTCTCTCTCTCTCTAATATTATATTTCAAATATGAAATGTAATATTATAATATCTATTTATTGAAATAAACATATAGAGTATCGAAATTCTTTACTATACGAAAACAGGACTGAGTTAATATGCTTGATTAAGAAAAATAAATTTTTTTATAAATTCAAAAACATAAAAAAACATAATACGGTTACCTATTATTGTACTTTCGTAACTTGTTATTAAAAGCATTGCATTTAAAATAAATATTAAATCATTTTTTTTTGTTTATATATTAACCACATTTCCCATAAATGCATAGAACATTTTTATTTACAAGTATCATAAATACCTAAATGTATGAGATGTCAATATTTCGTACGTCAATACATATCAAATAATTTACAATGAAGATAATAGAGTCTTCTTCGCAACTGACAGCTGTCACAAACAGTCTCTCTGACTCCGAAGGGTGGGGTGAGGGATGGAATATCATGTGGTATTATGGTGAATTATTGAACAGGTTTTTATTTTAATGACACCTTTTATTGTACATTTACGTATTACAGGCTGACCTTTAAACATGTTTAAAATGACCTATCGTTGAAAGTGCTTATATAATCTAATCATGTTTTCAGTGTTTAATACAATATGTTTAATGGACGCATATGTTCATTAACTTTGTTAGTACACCATTTTTTTTTTTTTTTTTTTTTTTTATTTCCCTTAATTACTTGTACAGATCAATTAATATTAAATATTTAAAAATAAATGATACACACATATACGTAATATTTACTGAAATAAATTCTTTTATGAAACGCTCATTTAGTGACTTTTTTGTAATTACCTGAAAGTTTTCATACCATAATATTTTTAAGTATTCTATTTTTATACCTGAATTGTATTAGTTTTGAAAAATACCTGAATATTTTTATACTAATTTAATATAATTGAATTAAGTATTATCATTGATTTGAATTGGCCTATATATACATATTCTAAGGTACAGTAAAAAGCAAATATCTCCTTAGAGAATTCGATTATAAATACAATGAATTTATTTTTTATTTATATTTTATTTTATTTTCTTTTATTTTTATATATTTTTTTATATTTAAAATTTTATATTCTATTATTACTAAATAGAATATAAAAATTTATATTCTATTTGGTAATAATAGAAAATAAATTATACAATATTATTTTTATATTCTACAATATTAATATTTTTATCTTTTAAATGTTTTGATTAGTATTAGTTTAAAAATGGAATAGCAACAATAATAAATTATATGTACTTATAAACTAGGAATGAAATGAAGTATTGCCGGTTTTTAACTTTCCATTTATAAATACTCTTAGAAACAGTGAATTTTACTGAACTTTTCAACATTAGATAGGTATATGTTTAAAAATTTAATATATAGGCCTATAAAGTAAATTTACTAATGTTATAAATATAAACCTTTCTTTAAAAATAGTTATATTTCTCTTTAGCACCTCCTATTATTACAAATGCATATTGCAGTATCTAATAATAATAAAACATTCTCAAGTTATTAAGCTTAACATATTGCTAATATGTAGTTAGACATTGTACATTGTAAAGGCTAAATCGGTGATCGGTCAGCTAAGTATTAAGTCACAACCTTTTTCCCTTGGGAAGTGAAAGCTACTTGTTTGTATTGGTTGGTTTATCCGTCCTTACATTTGAGTTCCTAATATGTAGTTAGACATTGTACATTGTAAAGGCTAAATCGGTGATCGGTCAGTTAAGTATTGTCACAAACTTTTCCCCTTGGGAAGTGAAAGCTACTTGTTTGTGTTGGATGGTTTATCTGTCCTTACATTTGAGTTCCTAATATGTAGTTAGACATTGTACATTGTAAAGGCTAAATCGGTGATCGGTCAGTTCCCAAAAGCAAGTTAAGTATTGTCCCAAACTTTTCCCCTTGGGAAGTGAAAGCTACTTGTTTTTATTGGTTGGTTTATCCGTCCTTACATTTGAGTTCCTAATATGTAGTTAGACATTGTACATTGTAAAGGCTAAATCGGTGATCGGTCAGTTAAGTATTGTCACAAACTTTTCCCCTTGGGGAGTGAAAGCTACTTGTTTGTATTGGTTGGTTTATCCGTCCTTACATTTGAGTTGCTAATACGTAGTTAGACATTGTACATTGTAAAGGCTAAATCGGTGATCGGTCAGTTAAGTATTATCACAAACTTTTCCCCTTGGGAAGTGAAAGCTACTTGTTTGTATTGGTTGGTTTATCCGTCCTTACATTTGAGTTGCTAATACGTAGTTAGACATTGTACATTGTAAAGGCTAAATCGGTGATCGGTCAGTTAAGTATTATCACAAACTTTTCCCCTTGGGAAGTGAAAGCTACTTGTTTGTATTGGTTGGTTTATCCGTCCTTACATTTGAGTTCCTAATATGTAGTTAGACATTGTACATTTTAAAGGCTAAATCGGTGATCGTCAGTTAAGTATTGTCACAAACTTTTCCCCTTGGGAAGTGAAAGCTACTTGTTTGTATTGGTTGGTTTATCCGTCCTTACATTTAATTTCCAAATATGTAGTTAGACATTGTACATTGTAAAGGCTAAATTAGTGATCGGTCAGTTAAGTATTAAGTCACAAACGTTTCCCCTTGGGAAGTGAAAGCTACTTGTTTGTATTGGTTGGTTTATCCGTCCTTACATTTGAGTTCCTAATACGTAGTTAGACATTGTACATTGTAAAGGCTAAATTGGTGATCGGTCAGTTAAGTATTATCACAAACTTTTCCCCTTGGGAAGTGAAAGCTACTTGTTTGTATTGGTTGGTTTATCCGTCCTTACATTTGAGTTCCTAATACGTAGTTAGACATTGTACATTGTAAAGGCTAAATCCGTGATCGGTCAGTTAAGTATTATCACAAACGTTTTCCTTGGGAAGTGAAAGCTACTTGTTTGTATTGGTTGGTTTATCCGTCCTTACATTTGAGTTCCAAATATGTAGTTAGACATTGTACATTGTAAAGGCTAAATTGGTGATCGGTTTAGTTAAGTATTAAGTCATAACCTTTTCCCCTTGGGAAGTGAAAGCTACTTGTTTGTATTGGTTGGTTTATCTGTCCTTACATTTGAGTTCCTAATATGTAGTTAGACATTGTACATTGTAACGGCTAAATCGGTGATCGGTCAGTTAAGTATTGTCACAAACTTTTCCCCTTGGGAAGTGAAAGCTACTTGTTTGTATTGGTTGGTTTATCCGTCCTTACATTTGAGTTCCTAATATGTAGTTAGACATTGTACATTGTAAAGGCTAAATCGGTGATTGGTCAGTTAAGTATTGTCACAAACTTTTCCCCTTGGGGAGTGAAAGCTACTTGTTTGTATTGGTTGGTTTATCCGTCCTTACATTTGAGTTCCTAATACGTAGTTAGACATTGTACATTGTAAAGGCTAAATCGGTGATCGGTCAGTTAAGTATTATCACAAACTTTTCCCCTTGGGAAGTGAAAGCTACTTGTTTGTATTGGTTGGTTTATCCGTCCTTACATTTGAGTTCCTAATATGTAGTTAGACATTGTACATTTTAAAGGCTAAATCGGTGATCGTCAGTTAAGTATTGTCACAAACTTTTCCCCTTGGGAAGTGAAAGCTACTTGTTTGTATTGGTTGGTTTATCCGTCCTTACATTTAATTTCCTAATATGTAGTTAGACATTGTACATTGTAAAGGCTAAATTGGTGATCGGTAAGTTAAGTATTAAGTCACAAACGTTTCCCCTTGGGAAGTGAAAGCTACTTGTTTGTATTGGTTGGTTTATCCGTCCTTACATTTGAGTTCCTAATACGTAGTTAGACATTGTACATTGTAAAGGCTAAATCGGTGATCGGTCAGTTAAGTATTATCACAAATTTTTCCCCTTGGGAAGTGAAAGCTACTTGTTTGTATTGGTTGGTTTATCCGTCCTTACATTTGAGTTCCTAATACGTAGTTAGACATTGTACATTGTAAAGGCTAAATTGGTGATCGGTTTAGTTAAGTATTAAGTCATAACCTTTTCCCCTTGGGAAGTGAAAGCTACTTGTTTGTATTGGTTGGTTTATCCGTCCTTACATTTGAGTTCCTAATACGTAGTTAGACATTGTACATTGTAAAGGCTAAATTGGTGATCGGTCAGTTAAGTATTATCACAAACTTTTCCCCTTGGGAAGTGAAAGCTACTTGTTTGTATTGGTTGGTTTATCCGTCCTTACATTTGAGTTCCTAATATGTAGTTAGACATTGTACATTGTAAAGGCTAAATCCGTGATCGGTCAGTTAAGTATTAAGTCATAACCTTTTCCCCTTGGGAAGTGAAAGCTACTTGTTTGTATTGGTTGGTTTATCCGTCCTTACATTTGAGTTCCTAATACGTAGTTAGACATTGTACATTGTAAAGGCTAAATCGGTGATCGGTCAGTTAAGTATTCAGTCATAACCTTTTCCCCTTGGGAAGTGAAAGCTACTTGTTTGTATTGGTTGGTTTATCCGTCCTTACATTTGAGTTCCTAATACGTAGTTAGACATTGTACATTGTAAAGGCTAAATCCGTGATCGGTCAGTTAAGTATTATCACAAACTTTTTCCTTGGGAAGTGAAAGCTACTTGTTTGTATTGGTTGGTTTATCCGTCCTTACATTTGAGTTCCTAATATGTAGTTAGACATTGTACATTGTAAAGGCTAAATTGGTGATCGGTTTAGTTAAGTATTAAGTCATAACCTTTTCCCCTTGGGAAGTGAAAGCTACTTGTTTGTATTGGTTGGTTTATCCGTCCTTACATTTGAGTTCCTAATACGTAGTTAGACATTGTACATTGTAAAGGCTAAATCCGTGATCGGTCAGTTAAGTATTATCACAAACTTTTTCCTTGGGAAGTGAAAGCTACTTGTTTGTATTGGTTGGTTTATCCGTCCTTACATTTGAGTTCCTAATACGTAGTTAGACATTGTACATTGTAAAGGCTAAATCCGTGATCGGTCAGTTAAGTATTATCACAAACTTTTTCCTTGGGAAGTGAAAGCTACTTGTTTGTATTGGTTGGTTTATCCGTCCTTACATTTGAGTTCCTAATATGTAGTTAGACATTGTACATTGTAAAGGCTAAATTGGTGATCGGTTTAGTTAAGTATTAAGTCATAACCTATTCCCCTTGGGAAGTGAAAGCTACTTGTTTGTATTGGTTGGTTTATCCGTCCTTACATTTGAGTTCCTAATACGTAGTTAGACATTGTACATTGTAAAGGCTAAATCGGTGATCGGTAAGTTAAGTATTATCACAAACTTTTCCCCTTGGGAAGTGAAAGCTACTTGTTTGTATTGGTTGGTTTATCCGTCCTTACATTTGAGTTCCTAATATGTAGTTAGACATTGTACATTGTAAAGGCTAAATCGGTGATCGTCAGTTAAGTATTAAGTCACAAACTTTTCTCCTTGGGAAGTGAAAGCTACTTGTTTGTATTGGTTGGTTTATCCGTCCTTACATTTGAGTTCCTAATACGTAGTTAGACATTGTACATTGTAATGGCTAAATCGGTGATCGGTCAGTTAAGTATTATCACAAACTTTTTCCCTTGGGAAGTGAAAGCTACTTGTTTGTATTGGTTGGTTTATCCGTCCTTACATTTGAGTTCCTAATATGTAGTTAGACATTGTACATTGTAAAGGCTAAATCGGTGTTCGGTCAGTTAAGTATTGAGTTATAACCTTTTCCCCTTGGGAAGTGAAAGCTACTTGTTTGTATTGGTTGGTTTATCCGTCCTTATATTTGAGTTCCTAATATGTAGTTAGACATTGTACATTGTAAAGGCTAAATCGGTGATCGGTCAGTTAAGTATTGAGTTATAACCTTTTCCCCTTGGGAAGTGAAAGCTACTTGTTTGTATTGGTTGGTTTATCCGTCCTTACATTTGATTTCCTAATATGTATTAGACTTTTTTATCCCCAATCATATACTCTGCGTTTTCTTAAGTTTTAATGTCAATATTAAAAGAAACATTACTTTTTTCTATTTTTGTGTTGAAAAGGTCACTCAAATAGCACTTTGTTCAATAATTTATTGATGGATATTTAGTTTGTGTAAACTTATATTTTAAAAATTTGTTTATTAGTTTAGTGGTGATTTCCTCTGTAAATTAACTATTAGAACTAGAAAAGTATCAACTATGACACATTTGTATTGAAGTAATCCAAATAATAAAATGTACATAACTTTTACCAATAATATTTATTACAAGAGGGCGTCGTTCAAATAGTATATATTATAATGAGAAAAATATACAATAAGAAAATGGAGCCCGTCATATACAAAGCGTAATTAATTTGAAAAACGTTATTCAGAGCATTTACTATTATGGTGCGTCAGAAATTAAATTTCGAATACCTGAAAGGAACTTATAAAGCTCTAGAGTTCCATGACTAAAGGGAATTAAAAAAAAAAAGTATTCATAAACGTTTGGAATAGTTTCAAAGAGGCAGGCACCTTTATTGTTTCAGTAACCACAGTATCCGTGATAAAATTATTCTAAAATTAAATTCAACAAATTGCATTTATCAATTAAATATTAATATAATAACGATCATGTTGACAGTAAATATAACTTGTGAAGGAGTATTTGTTCGGGGCAGGAACATTTTTGTACAAATATTCCCATTTAACGATATACAAAATGGTAAATTGTCTTCATTTTAAATTTTGTCATTCAATTGATAACAATGTTAATGTAAAATTTGTTCAAACATACCACATACATATTTTATTTGCTGTACCTAACTTAAGCAATAAAAAGTAATTTAAAGGATTTATACAATGATTTCTTCCTTGAACATTGTTCCGTTACTAAAGAGAATAAATAATTTTAATGTAATTATTAATTACGATAATGCATTATGTAATTTTTAATACAATCAAGAAATTGAGTACATACGTTAAATTGTTATATACATTTTTAATAAAACATTAAGTTGAAGCAATACTGAATTTAAGTCATAATATGAGGATGTATTTGTCAATACTAGAATTCAGACACAGCCATGCACAAACTTATTTCTAAAATGAAACATTAAAAATCAGTAAAGTTCAGAGACGATTGAAAAATAGTAATTTTAAATAATATTTCATTGGCAATCAAATTCAACATTTATATATGCTGGCATAACTCTAATATACTTTATTGAAAAAATAAATTATTTGGGCCTGACGGCTATATTAAAACAAGAAAAAGCCAAAGGAGAATCAGCAAACAATCATAACCTATTAAGGGAATGATATCTATTTAAATAAATTTATAATTAAATATAAATCCATAAGCTCTAAAAAAGTTTAAACATAAATAGGTATCAATTTAAATAAATAATTAGGATTAAATAAAACAAAATAGAGACAATGAGAAAAATAATTTGGAAAAATACAATGTCAATAAAAACCAAACTCTTCAAGAGCCTCTACGAAATAAAAATTTAAGGATTGGTTACTACTACTGGTTGTGTACGAGTGGAGGGGTGGGTGATATCCCTGCAAATGTATGGGAGGGTAGATGTGTCACAAATAATTTGTGCATGGTAGAGAGGATAGGTAAATGTCACTTAACGATAATGGGTGAGCGGACGTGTCACTACAACTGTATGAGTAAGGGAAGGAGGGTAAGTTACTAAAACTGCATGGAGGGGTGAGTTGGCCACTACCACTGTACGTGTATGAAATGGTGAGTTGGCCACTACCACTGTACGTGTATGAAATGGTGAGTTGGCCACTACCACTGTACGTGTATGAAATGGTGAGTTGGCCACTACCACTGTACGTGTATGGAGGGGTGAGTTGGCCACTACCACTGTACGTGTATGAAATGGTGAGTTGGCCACTACCACTGTACGTGTATGGAATGGTGAGTTGGCCACTACCACTGTACGTGTATGAAAGGGTGAGTTGGCCACTACCACTGTACGTGTATGAAATGGTGAGTTGGCCACTACCACTGTACGTGTATGGAAGGGTGAGTTGGCCACTACCACTGTACGTGTATGAAATGGTGAGTTGGCCACTACCACTGTACGTGTATGAAATGGTGAGTTGGCCACTACCACTGTACGTGTATGGAGGGGTGAGTTGGCCACTACCACTGTACGTGTATGAAATGGTGAGTTGGCCACTACCACTGTACGTGTATGAAATGGTGAGTTGGCCACTACCACTGTACGTGTATGAAATGGTGAGTTGGCCACTACCACTGTACGTGTATGAAATGGTGAGTTGGTCACTACCACTGTACGTGTATGGAGGGGTGAGTTGGCCACTACCACTGTGTGTGTATGGAGGGGTGAGTTGGCCACTACCACTGTACGTGTATGGAAGGGTCAGTTGGCTACTCCCACTGTACGTGTATGGAGGGGTGAGTTAGCCACTACCACTGTAAGTGTATGGAGGGGTGAGTTGGCCACTACCACCGTACGTATATGGAATGGTGAGTTAGCCACTACCACTGTACGTGTATGGAAGGGTGAGTTAGCCACTCCCTCTGTACGTATATGGAAGGGTGAGTTGGTCGCTACTACTGTACGTGTTTGGAAGGGTGAGTTGGCCACTACCACTGTATGTGTATGGAAGTGTGAGTTGGCCACTACCACTGTACGTGTATGAAATGGTGAGTTGGCCACTACCACTGTACGTGTATGGAAGGGTCCGTTGGCTAGTCCCTCTGTACGTGTATGGAAGGGTGAGTTGGCCACTACCACTGTATGTGTATGGAAGTGTGAGTTGGCCACTACCACTGTACGTGTATGAAATGGTGAGTTGGCCACTACCACTGTACGTGTATGGAAGGGTCCGTTCGCTACTCCCTCTGTACGTGTATGGAAGGGTGAGTTGGCCACTACGACTGTACGTGTATGGGAGGGTGAGTTGGCCACTACCACTGTACGTGTATGGAAGGGTGAGTTGGCCACTTCCTCTGTACGTGTATGGAAGGGTGAGTTGGCCACTCCCTCTGTACGTATATGGAAGGGTGATCAGGCCACTACCTCTGTACGTGTATGTAAGGGTGAGTTGGCCACTCCCTCTGTACATGTATCGAAGGGTGAGTTGGCCACTACCTCTGTACGTGTATGTAAGGGTGAGTTGGCAATCCCTCTGTACGTGTATGGAAGGATGAGTTGGCCACTACCTATGTACTAGTATGGAAGGGTGAGTTGGCCACTCCCTCTGTACGTGTATGGAAGGGTAAGTTGGCCACTCACTATGTACGTGTATGGAAGGGTGGGTTGGCCAATACCTCTGTGCATGTATGAAGGGTGAGCTGACCCCTCCCTCTTTACTTGTATGGAAGGGTGAGTTGGCCACTCACTTTTTACGAGCATGGAAGTGTGAGTTGGCCAATACCTCTGTACTTTTATGGAAGGGTGAGTTGGCCACTCTCTCTGTACATGTATAGAAGGGTGTGAGTTTCACTACCACTATACGTGTATGAAAGAATGGAAGTGACATTTTCACTATACGTATATGGACGTATTGGCTGGCTAACACGTGTATGGGTAAATGCAAGGAGTGAGGTACGTAATGCAATAAGTCACCGAATAGGTACAAATATTCAGATAGTGAATCAATTTTAAAGATATTGTAATACATTATTTGGTTTTACGACTATATGTTATTTAAATATCAACATCCAAAAATAAAAAAGCTAGTAAGATGAATTGTATGGTAACAATTATCTAAAAACACAAAATTAGAATAGCATAGTAAATTCATGTGGAGAATCATTTGTTAATACCATAACAAACGTATTATGAATTAACACGGTAATTCTTATTCTGAGAGAGCATGCCATTATATTTCTTCAAAAACAAGAACGTAGATTCCGTAATTAATTAATATCTCAACTATGACGTGTTAAGTGTAAAGGAGAAATGGTAAAACACAAGTCTTACTCATATAGCCTAAAATGGTAAAAACATTTGAAAAAAGGGATGACTATAATATTGGACTGCTATTTTACTGAAATTATGATAGACTTGAGTTGTAGGAGGGTCACTTGAATTGTGAGTATATACATGTATAATTTCTACACTCTACGTTATATAACATGCTTAATATTCCATATTATTTTTAGTGCAACTTGTTGTGATAATTTTGCCTTAAAGTGGAGACGAGCCTAGATTGTAATATTTGATATACATTTTTACAGTTATTGGTTGCATATAATGTCAAAAAGTGTAAAATGGCTGAGTTGCGGACAGGTAAAGCTAAGTAAATAAAAGTAATAAAATAGTAATAAGAAGAAATATAAAATTACAATTTGAAAATCAGTCATAACGGACGAACTCATTACTGTGAGAAAAACTCACTAATTAGTAATTATTTATTCAAGAGTTTCTATTTACTAGAGATTATTTTCAAATGTTGTCATAGTTCATGAAATATTTGTCTATTGTTGCTAGATATTTACCCCACCTCAGACTTGTCAGAAGTAATTCACATCACCAAGGAACTCCGACAGCTGTCGGCTACTATTGCCTCCCTTCGCTGTGTGTCTTCAAAGTATTTCTCCTTTGACGGCTCCCTAAAGGCTGAAACCTCTCACGTATTTCTCGTTACCACGTGTAAAATTCATACAAACTATAAGAACACAAAATTTTGTTTGTTTTCGTTTTAAAAACTTCACTCACCTGGTCATATTGACTTAAAGGCCTGTGCGTGAATTTTATTAAAAAACTGAAGTACTGACTTAAGACCTTGGCCTCCAAGGGTCACTGAGGGTCGAGACTTTAGGAACTGAGCCACCTCGTTGTATATAAAAATTATGAAAATACCTCCTCAATAGCTGTAATTTTATAAACATAATACCCTTTTATGTAGTTTATGCATCTTATTTATAATGGAAACTTATTACTAAAACATTTGAATGTTATATTAATCAATAAGTGTTCAATACCTTTCATTTAAAAAATGTAGGTCAAATTTTAATATTTTGTAATAGACTGTGTAATTTAAAACGCCTAATAAGAGCATTTAATGTTATTTATATTTTTAAATATAGTATTACTCAATTGTCTTATTTACTTAATATTTGCATGCATGTAATGTTTGTAAAAGGAACTATTGTAATATTGAGATATGAATCGTTTTTAGTCTGTGGCATTATGGTAAGACATGTTAAATATAGTGACACAACGATAAATATTTATGTTTAAGACTAAAATTCAACTCCTATGAAATAGATAGAATAATGATGAAATATACACAACTAATAAAGTTATTGATAGAAGTTCTTTTCACTGATAACCTCTTTTTAAGGACGCTTTCATCGTGAATGGTTCCTTAAGGATACTTTCCATGGACGCATCTGAATTAAGTACGGACCAAAAAATATTATTTTTACATTTGTAAACTCAAATATATTATAATTTACTATGTGATTTTTCAACTGTCATTCTTTTTAGCAAGGAAGCCCATTAATACACGGTTACTCGTACCTAGTAAAAAAAAAAACCAAGGGAATAGATCTGTAATTATTTTTTAAATTCCACTATCACCTGGATTTACAAGCCTTATATTTCCATTGCAGTTCCTTACTTATCATATGGTCAGGTACTTTTTTAAACATTTATTGAAAAATTAAAGTTTCAGTACATATGAGGTTTCATGTACATTTATTATTGTTACAGTGTCACTGACCTCTATCCTGTGTTGATCATCACTTCTTTCAGTTAACCTCATAATAGGTAGTGACATACATTCTTATGCAACTAGAGATATGGACAACTACCGAACTGGTAAAAACAGAATGATAGTTCATGAGCGTTTGCTTTCACAGGCAGGAGCTCAATTTGTCAACAGTCTGCCAAATTCGATCAAAAGTGCCCCAATGCTCAAGGCATTCAAAACGCTTCTAAAGCAAGTTCTGATTGCAGAAGCATTTTATAGTACAGACGCATCTATGTCACACAACTGGGA